>JAWPHD010004969.1:0-173988 GCA_037043455.1 Cyrtodaria siliqua
ACAACACAGAAATATGTAAAAAAAAAATAAAAATAGTGGTCGGGTGGTGGGGGTGGGGGGGGGGGGAGCGAGGTGATAGGCGGGAGTGGGTTGTGGGGGGGCAACATATATGTGTAAGAATTGACTAAAACAACAAAGAAATTTCAAGTGTGTGTGGGGTGGGGGGGGGGAGAGGTGAGGGCGGGGGGAATTGGGGTAGGGAGGGGCAACATATATGTGTAAAAATTGACAAAAGCAACACAGAAATATGTAAAAAAAAAAATAGTTTAAAGTAGGGGTGGGGTGGTTGGGAGCAGGGGTGAGAGGCGGGAGTGGGTTTGGGGGGGACGGGGGGAGGGGGGTGGGGGCAACATATATCTGTAAGAATTGACTAAAACAACAAAGAAATATGTAAAAAAAAAAAAAAAAAAAAGTTTCAACTCGGGGGGGGAGAAGGGGGGGGGGGGAGAGGCGGGGGGGGAAGGGGGGAGAGGCGGGGGCTATGAGGGGGGCAACATATTTGTGTAAGAATTGACTAAAACAACACAGAAATATGTAAAAAAAAAAAAAAAAAAAAGGGTGGAGGGTAGTGGGGGTGGGGGTGGGGGGAGGATGGAGCCATGCCCCATTATGGGTGAAGTAATAAGATGCATAATGCTATAACAAATCCCAAACCAAAATTATAGATATATACATGCTTACATGCAAACCTAGATCTGCCTTTATTGCACATTTTATGGGCCATCACAATTTGGGTTCCATGGGAGCCCAGAATTTGCAGAAGACAAAATTACTTATCCAACCCTTTACAACATACTATAAGGAAACCAATTCCAAAATTTAGTTCAGCTAGGACAAGAAATGTAAGAGATATAGACCTGTAAACACAGCTTACCCGCAAAATTTGATGTGAAACAGACATATTTTAAGGGCTATCAGAATTTGGGTTCCATGGGAGCCCAGGGGTTACAGGAACCAAAATTACTTAAGCAGCCCTTACGATAATGCTATACGGAAGCTAATGGCCAAATTTGGTTGTGCTAGGGTAAGAATTGTAAGAGATATAGACTTGTAAACACAGCTTACACGCAAAATTTGATGTGAAATGGGACACATTTTATGGGCTATCATAATTTGGGTTCCATGGGAGCCCATGGGTTACAGGAACCAAAATTGCTTATGCAGCCCTTAAGATAATGCTATAAGGAAGCCCATGAACAAATTTGGTTGTGCTAGGATAAGAAATGTAAGAGATATAGACTTGTAAACACAGCTTACACGCAAACCTTGATGTGGGACGCCGACGCCGACACCAACGCCGACGCCGACGCCGGGGTGATTACATAAGCTCTCTTATTCTTCGAAAAGACGAGCTAATAAAATAACTATAATTTCATTTTGAAACAACGCAACAACAATATTTTGAAATTAATATACACTTTTTTAATCCAAGAAAGTGTTACAAATATGAAAGTTATATAGCCAAACCTGCCGAAAAAACCACTTCTTTTTGCGAGAATATCTGCTTAACAGAATCTAAGTTTCAGATCCCAAATGTATTGCTTAAATTAAACTGCACATGTATTAAGAGACCACCTGTGTTAAGTGACAATTTTGATATTTCCTTTAGTGGTCTCTAAATACAGATTTGACTGTAATAACGTACTGCAAAATAACATTACGTATCGAGGAGTGCGCGCGAATCAATTGTAACTATATATAAACTTTGCACGAACTACACTAGTTTCGCGTTAATCCCTTGATACGGATATACATCGGGAAGGTGAGGCTTTTGGCTAATTAAGACAAATACATTCAAAATTATTGATAAGGGAGATCGAAGCAACACACACAGCCATTAGCATAAAGAAGCAGACTCGGTTATACTGAGTCTGCTCATGAGAGGTAATATAAGAAGCAACACTTCTCAATTACACTAGCACCGGCTTTAGCGGTATTCTACTTCAAAGCAACATACAATGTACTCGTCGATCCCAAAGGACCAGTAAAAATAACACTATTTATTCGTAACACGGGGATACATTTTTACAGCCGCTACTCTGCACTAAACGAACGCTAGTGTGAATGTTAATAAATACTGATAAAGGAGATCCTTTTGATCAGTTTCAAGCAGCCAACGAGGTACAATGTCTATGGGTACATATCAAAAAAATGCCGTTTCAATATCAGGTTCCATCTAATTTAGTTGATTTCGTTAAATTAAAATAAAAAAATCAATACAAACTCTAGAATAATTAATTAACTGAATTGAGTTTTACGGCGCACCAACACATGAACGGTTATATGGTGCCTAACAGGAATGAACATGCCAAGCTCATCTTAATTTTTATTCAAAATAAAATATGGAGAATGGGCTTAGAACATTCTTACCTGCAGAACGGCAGATTTGCTGCAAATTATATAGTAGACACTCCATTTTTACGATGGAGATACGTGGTGTCATGATTACGACCTTGAATGAGCATGATAAGCAATGACAAAATGAATATGATGGGGGAGTGTTTGTGTGATGGTGGGGGAGTGGGGGGTGGAGGTATACCCCTCTATATGTGACGGTGTGTTTGTGGGACTGCATCAGTTAATGGGAGACATATGCCATGAAAACACAAATATAGACCAAACAGAATGATCAACATATCAACACAAAAATAAAGACATTGGAAAACTAGATGCTTACGGTATAAATTCAAATCAAATATCGCAGGTTCCACGAAGCACTGTTGTAACTACAAATACTATAAGAAGAAGATACGAAAGTGTTGCATTGAAACATCGATATAAGAGTATCAGATATGTGATGCATTTGGATTATCATCTACTTGTCCTATCTATCCCTAAGCATAACTATTCAAATAGAGTAAAACAGTTCGTTTGCAACATAGTCCACGTACGACAAATCTCCCTTCCCACCCAAACACACACACATGCGGAAACTGGCCGTGATTAAAAAGTATTTTCTACAAACTAGCATGCTTGGTTGATTCTATTTATCGTATATTCATAGTAACGACTGGGACAAGGATAACGTGTGTGTTTACATTTTGTGTAAGTTCAGCTACAGCTAATGGTGCCAGCATTCCCGGCAGTGTTGCCAGAGTGTTGGATATGGCGAATATGAGTGATCCGTGTCTGAAAAACAAGAGCAACAGAAACATTAGAAACAACATAAATGACAATGACAACTACTACTGGCCTTGACCATTTCACATTTATCAAAATTAGCACAACCAAAATAAATAAAGAGTCCTCTTTCTTTTATACACTACCACCTCACCTAGGCCATATGCCAAATATGATTGCACGTGTAACTGGCCGCATCACTCACCTGGGCGACATATCGATAGGGTTGCACGTGTAACTGGCTGCTTCACTGAAGGCTAACGTGAAAGTACACAAACACAGGCATAATATCACCACTTCTCGCCTATCACACGTGATGTAACCGGAAATAACGATAGAAAGTGCTGCACCAAGTGAACCTGTGAACAGCAGAAACGCATTAATAGACAAAGCCAATGTTGGTCAGTTGAAACTCACGAACTGTTGAAGTTTAACATAGTAGTATGCATGCATGGGGTTGTGAAAGCATATAAAGATACTGTTTTGGTTTTTGATTTACTTGACGTGCCATACGGACATTTATAGACGTCTCATTGCGTTTGACCAAAATCTGTGTGGACAATTTCAGACCGTGTGTAGACGTTTCTTGTATGACGTCACAGAACTGACACCTATGTTTTGCTGTTCAAACAATGCATAGAACCTAGATTTAAACAAATGTATTTCATATCAAAATGTTTTTTGGATTAAAATGTTAGTGTGAAATGGATAACAAATGACCATTCTTCACTTTAGGTAAGTTGTATATTTATAAAATTCATTCTATCAGTTTAAATTGACTGTTTATATCTAGCGCACAAAATCTACAGACGGCAATAACTCGAATTTAAATGAAGACGGTTATAGTTATGGTTCATAATCTATGTACAAGTATACTATTACAAACGGCAATAACTCGAATTTAAATGAAGACGGTTATAGTTATGGTTCATAATCTATGTACAAGTATACTATTTCAAACGGCAATAACTCGAATTTAAATGAACACGGTTATAGTTATGGTTCATAACCAATGTACAAAACGGCAATAATTCGAATTTAAATAAAGACGGTTATAGTTATGGTTCATAACCTATGTACAAGTATACTATTACAAACTGCAATAACTCGGATTTAAATGAAGACGGTCATAGTTATGGTTCATAACCTATGTACATGTATACTATTACAAACGGCAATAACTCGAATTTAAATGAAGACGGTTATAGTTATGGTTCATAATTTATGTACATGTATACTATTACAAGCGGCAATAACTCGAATTTAAATGAAAACGGTTATAGTTATGGTTCATAATCTATGTACAAGTATACTATTACAAACGGCAATAACTCGAATTTAAATGAAGACGGTTATCGTTCGTGCACTCTGCACTTTCGCTCATAGGTCTCTATCATTATGTAAAGGTTCATTCCAGTTCCAGTGGCAAGTTCTAAGTAATGCCCCAGACAAGTAAAGCGGTTCAGACGGACGGACGGACAAGCCGGCGACTATATGTTCCCCAGAAATGTTTTAGGGGGAATAATAATGCTACCTATAGTCTGGAATATTTTCCTGGTTGTTGTTCTGGTAAACCAGCGTTTTGAGATGATATGATCGGCCAGCCAACCTGCCAAGGCGAGGCCCACAGCCATACATATAAACGGCAACGACGCAAACAAACCGTTCTACAACATGAAAAAAAAAGTGTCAACATATAACGTATTGTGTAAAGGTGTTTAACGTTTTGTTTACCCATCGTTCAGTCATATCACAACGGTGTCTACTGGTAACACTGAGCTCTATACCGACACCGGGACGACCACCCCACACTGAGCTCTATACCGACACCGGGACGACCACTCCTAGCACTGAGCTCTATACCGACACCGGGACGACCACTCCTAGCACTGAGCTCTATACCGACACCGGGACGACCACTCCTAGCACTGAGCTCTATACCGACACCGGGACGACCACTCCTAGCACTGAGCTCTATACCGACACCGGGACTACTTGTAACACTGAGCTCTATACCGACACCGGGACTACTTGTAACACTGAGCTCTATACCGACACCGGGACTACTTGTAACACTGAGCTCTATACCGACACCGGGACTACTTGTAACACTGAGCTCTATACCGACACCGGGACTACTTGTAACACTGAGCTCTATACCGACACCGGGACTACTTGTAACACTGAGCTCTATACCGACACCGGGACTACTTGTAACACTGAGCTCTATACCGACACCGGGACTACTTGTAACACTGAGCTCTATACCGACACCGGGTCTACTTGTAACACTGAGCTCTATACCGACACCGGGACTACTTGTAACACTGAGCTCTATACCGACACCGGGACTACTTGTAACACTGAGCTCTATACCGACACCGGGACTACTTGTAACACTGAGCTCTATACCGACACCGGGACGACCACTCCTGAGCTCTATACCGACACCGGGACGACCACTCCTGAGCTCTATACCGACACCGGGACGACCACTCCTGAGCTCTATACCGACACCGGGACGACCACTCCACACTGAGCTCTATACCGACACCGGGACGACCACTCCTGAGCTCTATACCGACACCGGGACGACTGGTAACACTGAGCTCTATACCGACACCGGGACGACCACCCCACACTGAGCTCTATACCGACACCGGGACGACCACTCCTGAGCTCTATACCGACACCGGGACGACTGGTAACACTGAGCTCTATACCGACACCGGGACTACTGGTAACACTGAGCTCTATACCGACACCGGGACTACTTGTAACACTGAGCTCTATACCGACACCGGGACTACTTGTAACACTGAGCTCTATACCGACACCGGGACTACTGGTAACACTGAGCTCTATACCGACACCGGGACTACTTGTAACACTGAGCTCTATACCGACACCGGGACGACCACTCCTAGCACTACCGTTTATACGAGTCAAGCAAGCGATCTACTAGTACTAGTAATCACGACCTCCCGCATGCGAGGCGCACCACTACGATTTGAAGGTAGCACCTGGTGTAATGGTTAGCATCGCGGCTCAGTAACTCAGGCATCGCGCGTTCAATCCCAGCCAGGACATAATTTGGGTTCATTATCGAAATATTTAAAAGAAAGATTATTCTGCAGTCCTTTGAATGAGACTTTAAACCGAGGTTTACTCGCTAAAATACCCAGCGCAATACAGCGACGATAAATAAACGCTTATACACACGAGCATTGCCGTGCGTGAGTGCATGCGTTTTTGTATGTGAGTGACAGAATACCAGGACATCTGTGTGGATTATTTCAGCTCAACTTACCAGTGCCTGCATTTTGGGTCTAAATGTGCTGATATTTATTTGTTACATAATGTAGCAAAACACTTACACTCTGTATATCAAGTTTTAATACCTCCTTCAGGTATAAGGGTAGACAAATAAGTATAAGGTAGAATATCCACACTCCACACAGGTGGGTTACAAATACCGCCCATACTGGCACGTATGTAAAAATCTTAACCCATGGGATAGGCTGAAAAATAAATGTAAAAAGGTTTTCAACTACTAGCATACATGTCTATACAACAATCTGAATCACAGTCCAGAGCTGCTGATAGGTGTTAACATATGTATGTATTTTGATCAGGGTTCATATTACAAATATATCAAAAGTACATTGTATATATCATGCAAAAATGAGTTAGCTTCCTGCTCAATCTGATTCTGCTATATATAGTCCACCCAAGTACGAGCTTCTTTTGTTTGGCATGATAGACTCTGAATACGGATGATATTGGTTCGAACGTCACTCACGTCACTGGGATACTTCTGTGTGTGCACTTAGGAAAGCGACTTCACTTAGCCCCGTCCGTCGGATAGGGGCGTAAAGCGGGCGGTCAGGTGTATCTGATGAGTATGTCCTCAGAGCACATGTAGAACCATATAAATGTATATTTGATAGTAAGAGTAGGACAGGGATCTCGGGTTCCTATTAATTCTCCCCCTTTATCTGAAGCGGCTCGAAATAACCTAAACAATGTGATCATAAGAGACCTTAAACAATAATTCAGCTCAGTTCGTTTCCAGACATGTACGTCTACAGCATCTCTTATCTCTTTTTATTATCACTAATTAGTATTTTGTTTTTAAGTTTCTATTTTTACAAACATTTACCGGCTGTTTTTCTATTTTGACTGGCTGGTAACGCCCTGACAATAGCCGACGTTCTGCATCTGAGATTCTGGGATGTTGTTTTGGTGAGCTGTATACACAAAATTGCCACAATAGAACAAATATCACACCCAGAATACCTGCAAACAATAAACAGGGATGATCAGATGAAATTTACAGACAATATTGCCACAACAGAACAAATATCACCCTCAGAATACCTGCAAACAGCATATAGGGATATTCAGAATACAGAATAATTGTACACACAATATTGTCAAAACAGAACAAATATCACCCCCAGAATACCTGCAAATAGCATATAGGTATATTCAGACGAACTGTATACACAATATTGCAAAAACAGAACAAATATTACCCCAGAATACCGGCAAATAGCATAAAAGGACATTTAGACGATTTGTACACAACATTGCCACAACGGAACAAATATCACACCCGGAATACCAACAAAGAGCAATTAAGGATATTCAGCCGAACTGTACGCACAATATTTCTACAACAGAACAAATATCAACTCCAAGAATACCTGCAAACAGCATATCAGTTTATCCAGACGAACTGAACACACAATATTGCCACAAAAGAACAAATATCACCCCCAGAATACCAACAAAGTGCAAATAATGATATTCAGACGAATTGTATACACACTATTTCTATAACAGAACAAATATCACACCCAGAATACCAGCAAAGAGCATATAAGGATATTCAGACAAACTGTACACACACTATTGCTAGCAAATATCACACCCAGAAGCAAAGAGCATATAAGAATATGCGGACAAACCGTATACACAATATAGCCACAACAGAGCAAATATCACACCCAGAATACAAGCGAACAGCATATAGGGATATTCAGACAAACTGTACACACAGTATTGCTACAGCAGAACAAATATAAACCCCATAATACCTACAAACAACATATAAGGATATCCAGGCAAACTGTACACAATATTGCTACAGCAGAACAAATATCACCCAGAATACATGAAAACATCATATAGGGAATATTCAGACGAATTGTACACACGATATTGCCACAAAAGAACAAATATCCCCCCCCCCCCCCCGTCAGACGAATTGTACACACGATATTGCCACAAAAGAACAAATATCCCCCCCCCCCCCCCCCCCCCCCCCGTCAGACGAATTGTACACACGATATGGAAGATCAGATGAATTGAACACATGATACTGAACAAATATCCACACACCCTCACCCCCACCCCACACCACAGAATACCCCAAACAACATATAAGGAAGATCAGACGAATTGAACACATAATATTGCCGTAAAGAACACAGATTACCCTTACATTATATGCACTTGTAGTTCTATGACAAATTATGTCAACTGAAAAGTTTAGCTTGCTAACACAATAATCTATAAAAAACGTGATACATATTTGTAGAAGCAATACAACGGTGTTTTACGATTAAAACATTAAGCAGCATGATAAAGATCAATTTTATCCACAAAAAGCGTTATATGTTTGGTTAGCAGTCTTAACTTCGTGTTTATTATATGTTTATTACTCCGAATATTACATAAACGAATACAAGTACCGTGTATATAGAAGATCGAACCCCAACCGTTGTCAAAACCTCGTGCACACAGGAGACCGGAGGTGCTGTATCCAATAATCGCACCGGCAATTTGGCCTAGATACAATAAATTCTAGTTATGGTAATTAGATTAATAGTGTATAGTAAGTAAAGTAAGTAAGTAAATATTTTATTAACGTGACATGTGCATATACATAACAGATATATACAAATCACTGAAACATAGTAATATATGGATAATACACCCGACCCCATGGGCCTATAAGTCACCTAAACATATATGTATTATAAAAATCACATGATCGCATGAAAGACATAAGTTAAACATTTAAATGATTTAAATAAATATAACCAATATTGATTTGAAATACATGTTATCTATTGTAGATTGTAGTCTTTCTTTTAAGGTAAGCTCTAACCAAATATTTTGAAAGTTTTCTTGGATAATTGTGCATTAAAATGATAATTTATTAACAGATGATAAATTAGTAAATTCGGGATCATCAAATTGTTCATGGAAGACACTATGCCTAATGTTATAATAAAAATCACAGTTCAAGAGAAAATGAATTTCATTTTCAACATCGTTTCTATCACAAAAACGGCATGTTCGTTGCTCTAGTTGTTCACCGACATATCGTCCTGTTTCTATCCTGATCGGTAGATACCGCATCTAAACTGAGCTAGTATGGCCCGCTCGTGTTTCTTGAGGTTTAATTGTACATAGCTTTCGACCTTAAAATTGTCTTTATAAGTTACATATGTCCTCAGCTTAGCCACTCTCGAAATATCGACCTTCCATATATCGGAATAATAATTAAAGATTTGGCTCCTCGCATGATGTAGGTTAATGATTGTCTTATTTGTGAAATTATCGGTAAGCCCCAGTTTTAATAAAACAGTCTGAACGTCGCTGCACCAATTATTATGACAAAGTCTGTAATCCGCATTAAACACTCGTTTTGTAAGTCTATTGTTATCTAGTAAAATCAATCTGTTCCAATAACGGATCATCGCAATCCATCGTCGGTAAATACTCGGCAGCCATCCTGTATCCCCAATCAAAGCAAGAGCAGGCGCGAAACGATATACCCCGAGGAAATATCGCATTGCACGGTGTTGTACGTTGTCTATTGACTGATATTGTTTGTATCCCGATATTGACGCGCAGTAATGAAGAATAGGGGTGATACATGAATCATAAAGTTTTTGAAATGAATTAAATCCGAACTCTTTGTAGTTATGTTTCTTAGAAATGATCTTACCAAGAGCCCGACCGGCATCTTTGGACAGAGCTTCACCTTTGTAATGAAATGTCACACCGAGGTATTTATACTGTGATACAGTCTCAAGTATGTTGTTGCCTATTTTAAAAGCACGGTCACTCTGTATTGTCCGGCCCTTGCGAAAATGCATACATTTTGCTTTGTCCGTATTTATCAGAACTCTCCATCGTTTACACCAAGCGTGAAGTACATCAAGCATACATTGAAGGTTGTATATTTACGTAAAATATATGACACATTCTGATATAGAAACATATATAAATATGATATATATATAAATGCAATAATCAGTAAAAAAAAATACATGTTTTATCTATAATTCCCCTGTGGGCTACGTGTTTTATACTGGTTAATCGATGAGACGGGAACCAGCCATAAAGTGTACGTTGTTATGAAAAAAGTAGTCCAGCGTGTTTGGAGCAAGAACCCTGATTAGCGTCACCATAAAAACTGTTAAACTGGTGGGATGAAGTAGCAATATCTTGAAAGATATGTTTTAAACACGTCTCTATAATAATCTACTGTGGGTATTTGGGATATAGGGGGAAATCCATCCCTATTTATAACTGTTTTGAAAGAAACTGAGGCTCTGCCGAGGTTCTGATTAAACCATGCTGTTATACCGAGGTTATAACCTTCGCGCCAGTAGGTTCGAATCCCTAGCAACAGCTTAGACTTGCTTCGATTATATAAATATTATGTATAAATTTCGCGACTTGCAAACTCATGTATGAAAGAGAGAGAGATTGGATTTACGGACTGGCTAATGGACATTAAGGACTATTGGTCTGCCATGTTTTAAAAAAATGATCCAAAATGGTTGTGGTAGGGCCATGTGAATAGTTCAACCAAATGCTTGAGCAATGCCAACCATATAGTACACGACAGTAATTCAACACTATTGATGTGAACATAGTATCAGATAGAATACCTATATGGTAGAAAGTGTGGACTTTATTTCCGAATAGTTTGGTACTCTTTCATTCAATTCGTTTTTACGTGAAATAAATTGGTCCATAGAATATTCCATGTATCCATCTAGTGCAGACAAGACATCATTTTTATGTATAAAAAGTTATCACATCATCCAAATTGCAAAGTACATTAATATAGGTGGATTTCAAATGTCGTATACAAGTGTATAACAAGGGTCCCATAGCGTCCTATAGAAGTGTATAACACGGGTCCCATAGCGTCCTATAGAAGTGTATAACAAGGGTCCCATAACGTCCTATAGAAGTGTATAACAAGTGTCCCATAGCGTTCTATAGAAGTGTATAACAAGGGTCCCATAGCGTCCTATAGAAGTGTATAACAAGGGTCCCATAGCGTCCTATAGAAGTGAATTACAAGGGCCCTCAAGAAGTGGATTACTAGGGTTATACGTAAATGCAATACAAGCCTCCTATACAGGTGCATTTCAAATCTAGTACATAAGTGTGTAACAAGGGCCCTATAGAAGTGTATAACAAGGGCCCTATAGAAGTGTATAACAAGGGCCCTATATAAGTATATAACCAGGGCCCTATATAAGTATATAACAAGGGCCCTATAGAAGTATATAACACGGGCACTATAGAAGTATATAACAAGGGCCCTATAGAAGTATATCACAAGAACCCTATATAAATGTATAACAAGGGCCCTACAGAAGTGTATAACAAGGGACCTGCATAAGTGTATAACAAGGGCCCTATAGAAGTATAATACAAGGGCCCTATAGTAGTATATAACAAGGGCCCTATATAAGTATATAACAAGGGCCCTTTAGTAGCGCATAACAAGGGACCTATATAAGTATATAACAAGGGCCCTTTATAAGTATATAACAAGGGCCATATAGATGTATATAACAAGGGCCCTATATAAGTATATAACAAGGGTCCTTTAGAATGATATAACAAGGGTCCCATATAATTGTTTAACAAGGGCCCTACAGAAGTGTATAAAAATAGCCCTATATAAATATATAACAAGGGCCTTACAGAAGTGTATAACAAGGGCCCTATAGAAGTGTATAGCAAGGACCCTACAGAAGTGTATAACAAGGGCTCTATAGAAGTATATAACAATGGCCCTAGAGAAGTGTATAACAAGGGCCCTACACAAGTGCATAACAAGGGCCTTATAGAAGTATATAACAAGAAGTCTAAAGAAGTGTATAACAAAGGCCCTACAAAAGTGTATAACAAGGGCTCTATAGAATTATATAACAAGAAACCTAAAGAAGTGTATAATAAGGACCTTGCAGAAGTGTATAACAAGGGCCCTATATAAGTGTATAAAAAGGGCCCTGCAGAAGTGTATAACAAGGGCCCTACAGAAGTGTACAACAAGGGCCCTATATAAGTATATAACAAGAAACCTATAGAAGTGTATAACTAGAAACCTAAAGAAGTGTATAACAAGAGCCCGACAGAAGTGTATAACAAGAAACCTAAATAAGTGTTTAACAAGGGCCCTACAGAAGTGTATAACAAGGCCCCTACAGAAGTGTATAACAAGGGCCCTATAGAAGTATATAACAAGAAATCTAAAGAAGTGTATAACAAGGGCCCTACAGAAGTGTATAACAATGGCACAATAGAAGTGTATAACAAGGTCCCTACATAAGTGTATAACAAGGAAGGGCCCTACAGAAGTGTATAACAAGGGCCCTACAGAAGTGTATAACAAGGAAGGGCCCTACAGAAGTGTATAACAAGGGCCATTTAGAACTGAATTACAAAAGTCCTATATAAATGTAATAAAAGGCTCATATACAGGTACATTTAAAATGTCTTACATAAGTATATAACAAGAGTGCAATATAAGTGGATTGCTAGTGTCCTACATAATTACGTTACAAGTATTGTATAGAAATACCATACCATTGTCCAATATGCATGCATTACAATGATTATTTAGAAGTGCGTTGCCATTGTCCAGTATAAATGCTCTAAAAGAGTCCTTTATAAGAGCATGATGTATACCACACTAGTCAAACCTTACTCTCTACATCACTCTTTTATCTCCCCTTTCTTCTTATTGCACTACGTTGTTTTCATCCCTTATTCCTTTAAAGCTCTCTTCTTAGCTACATTCTCTTTATACGCTACTAAACTGTTTCACTGGAAACATATATTTGTTCAGTTCATAATTATGTCAAAATTAAAACACCATATGCTAAATAGTTCACATGCAAGAGTTCTCAAAGCTAAACTTGACTGATGAAGTGTCGCACACAACTATCAAATAAGTATAACACACTCACACACAACTTCAGATGTCAAGGTCAGTCTCAGGAAAATATAGATATAAATTATATATGTTGATTAGTTGTTTAACATATAGCTTGTAAATATAGTGAATAATATATTTAATAACAAACTAGACGGGTGTTCCGCGAAACACGTATGTCGCTTGTCAGCGCTTTGTCAGTATAACAAGATATTTTGGACACAGATAAATGACATTGACAAATTTGCCTGACTAAGTTTTCGTGGAGTATTTAACCAATATAATGACCTCCAATGTGACCTTCACCTTTACATTTTAGTATGGTAATGTCGATGTTGTCATGATGAGTATATATTGAAAGTTTGATGAAGAAATATCAAGAAATGACGAAGTTATAGCCAACGTTAAGTTTTCGTAAAGAAGGAAGTGAGTACATAACCCATATAATAACCTTCAGTGTGACCTTGACCTTTATATTTTAGCATAGTCATGTTGATGTTGTCATGATGAGTATATATTGCACGGTTGATGGAAAAAATAGCAAGAAAAGAGAAAGTTATATCCAATATTAAGTTTTCGTGAAGAAAAAAATGTCGACGTAGTTATGATGAGTGTATATTGAAGGTTTGATGAAGAAATATGAAGAAATGATAAAGTTATAGCCAACGTCAAGTTTTCGTGATGGACTGAAAGACGGACGGACGGAAGGACGGACGGACGGACGACAAAGTGATCCCAATGTATCGCATTTTTCTTCGAAAAGGCGACACAAAAAGTACGTCAACATAGGCATTGTAAAAAGAAGACAATCTACGGGTCTTATAAAAGTACGCGGCGTGAGAAAGGGATGACATAGCCTTAGGTAAAGTTTAGAGATGGCAAATACCGTCAGGTATTATGTTGAAAGCGAAGTAATAGCGTACCTAACCAAAACATGGCTACAAATCTACTTCTCTCATTCGGTAGAGCCCACACACCAGTCAAAGCAAACCAGCCAGGCATTGCTGCTCCCTGAAAGTATAAGCTCAGTTGAAAAAGAAAAGTTCTGATATATAGTAAGAAATGTACAACGCAAAAACAAAATACGATTGTTCAATGAAGTATGAAATAATCTGAAACTGAATTTGCAGAATGATCACATCCTTCGTATTGAAGAATATGAAAGATCATAGGGAGGCACAAGTCAGGGAACTTTTTAACATTTTAACAGTATATAATGTACATGGTTTAACACATAAAACACTGGTACGTATGGTGAGCTGGGAGAGGGATCCTCGACTTGAACATGTCAAGACTAGAGCTCTCTTTGTGAGTGACGTTAGGTCTCACTACACAGTTAGCTCCCTTGAAAGCCACGGTAGGGTAAAACTTGCGCCATAAAAAGTAGTAGTGTGTTGTTCGGTTTAAAATATTTTTAAAAATTGCTGACAGATATATGTATTGCTGTTGCAGGTGAGATGAACACAGTCCAAAATTGGATGTGCAGCTATTAGATGACACTGACACCAGAATATGACAGTTTTATGGGGGTTGAAGCAGTGTAGAAATTCTGGTACAAACTCTGGAGTAAAAGCCCAAAATAGTGCAAAGGATGCCACCACTCCAATTAAAAAAAAACCCAACCTAGTCAACGTACCATATTTTGTACATTTTTGTGTGGGCAAATGACTGTGTTTCATAAATAAGTGACTTTTAGCTTGGAAAATTTAGGTTCGAAATGGCCCAGTAAACTTTATTCATATAGGCCAACATAGTAAAAGTGTACTGTGTTGTGAGACCGTTAGTTCATTTCATAGCTGATTGTTGTAGGGAAATAGGAGTTTGGGTGGTAGTGTAGTAAGACTCAGTTGGGGGTGTTTGTAAATAGATAGGTTTATAAGCGCGTTACTACCGTCCCAACACAGAACTAGCTTGTATGGCGATATCGGTAAAGCGTCCGATTGGAATGCAATCGTTCCGAGTTCAAACACCGCTGAATGTCCTAATATTTATATGAAGTTTTTCTTTGTAATTTCCCCTGTCCGATTACAGATAGTGTTACAGTATGGACAGACAAAGTTCAGGTTTCAAGATTGTTGCAGATGGTGATGATCGACGAATAGTTCTAGTATGTTAGTTTTGAATTGTGTCTATGAGAGGTCACCTTTCATCTGTAAATCCGAGATCTGTTGGCATTGAAGTGACACTACTATAGCCGTTACAAACAAATCTGGCAGCTCGTATTTGTATCATCTCCATTTATGGTTTATAACAGTATTCGACTTTGGGTTTGACATAAGTGTTAGAGGCTGTTTCTTTACTTTTCGATTTCTAATTTTTCGAGTGTCACGCCTACTAGACTCCGCAACCGCCTCCAAAAAGAGGTGATAATACGACGTTTCGGAGACACGTCCGATGCGGTTGCGAAGAGTAAATTGAAGCAGCAACGGTAAGTGTGAATTTAATATTTTCGTTTTTTTTCGGCCCAAACTCCACCTTTTTCAAAAATCGGGGTATGTGGTACGATGTAGGAATATTTTCCCTTCCTGTTTCATGTGTTAGTTTTGAAATATATTGAAAAATGTGGTCTGTAGAATTATGTCAATCGACGAGTGTAATTTTCTCAACTGGACATGGTTTTTACTCCGTTTTTCTGCTGTTTTATGAGAAATCTGCCCACGAATGAGGTCTATGACTTTAAAATCACCTATCTTTTATCGTTCAATGAGAAAAAATCAATCGAATATAAAGTGAAAAGAATTATGGTCATTTTTTATGAAGATACTGATTTTAATTGATAAGTAATGTATCAATGCAATTGTTTATGATGAATTATTTGTACAAATACTTGTTACTGGTGACAATTCTGCAGACCAATGTTGTTCAATATATTTCGAAACCAACACATGAAACAGGAAGGGAAAACATTCCTACATCGTACCACAATCTCCGATTTTTGAAAAAGATCGAGTTTTCTGCCGAAAAAAAGAAAATATTAAATTCACACTTACCGTTGCTGCTTCAATTTACTCCCCGCAACCGCATCGGACGTGTCTCCGAAACGACGTATTATCACCTCTTTTTGGAGGCGTTTGCGGAGTCTAGTAGGCGTGAATGTCAGAGAACGTTTAAAAAGAGTTTCAGAAAACAACACAGAGTACGTTGAGCATCAAGGTCTTAAACGATTAAAATACATTTCATAGAAAGTCTCAAACTACTTTAGACATAGGACATGTATGCAAAGAGAAATTTTATCTAACTAAACTTACCGAACACAAACCAAGGATTGTACGAGCAAATATAACTGCATGCACATTAAATCTCGCGAGAACTGGCATCAACAGTGTGACTAATGATGACAACGCCATGGCAATACTGATCACGTGCTTGCCACCATATCTCCCTGACAACCAGCCTCCAGGAATCTGCGTCACTATAACACCATAGTAGTATGAAGACAGCACGAATGACTGCAGCGTCTTGTCCCAGGTAAACTCTGCAGTCTTGTACGAATATTATACATATATGAATAATACAGATACAGGCCCTAATTGCCGGAGCCTTCTGTGGGTGTTGGACTGTGTATCAACGTCATTTTACTGTTCATTAAACAACTGTAGTTTAGAAAGAATACCATGGACGCAGTCAAATTGGCATACGGGCATTTCATGGGTCTTCAACTACTTGAATTAGGTACAATTTTAGGGATACAGTCTATAAATTATGATATGCGCATAGAACTGGATCTAAGTGGTTTTGTAGCGTCACCTTGCGGGAGGATTTTCTGGTAAATAACACGGACGCAGTCAAAGATGTTATTGGTATTTTACTACACGAATTAGATGTAAATTTTACAGAACGAGATTTCAGACGAGAGTGAGATATTTCGAGAGGAATACATTGATTCAAGAGAAACTTGTCTGAAAAATAAAGTCGTTACAAAAAAGCTGACTCTTTCTGTTCTCTTTGTCCCTCACGCATTCCCTTTTTCAATTGCTTTTCTTTCTTCTTGAACTTTTTTTCAGTATATATTTGTATATTTGAAATGAATTCATTCGTTGCTAACGAATGAATTCATTTCAGTTGTATATATTATGTAGTAAAATAATGATTTCTGTGTCATTTACGTTTTAGACATACATATATTTGTAAATGATTATATGTGAAAGGGCCTTACTACACCCAACTGTATGTACAATTATGGCCCGACCCGTATGTACATTTTATTGCAGTAACGTATGTCTGACAATAAGAAAACAAAGTTAGTATTGATAAAGTATATCTGCAGTGAGTATTAACATTCTCAAATAACATACCTGAGATTCAACCGTTGAGTTGATGGTTAATTCCTTACATTGTTCGTCTCTGTCTGCGACCGCCATAACGACATAAGACTGATTCGCCGACAAGCTGTGATTGTCAAATTCTGTGGATATTCTCGGTGACTGTGATTTCACCATACAAGCGAGAGCCATACTCATATTGACACGGAGCACATATAACAGCACTCCATAGAACAGACCCATGTAAGCGAGAATCCATCGTTGGGAAGTGAGGAAAGGAGCGGTTTGCTCGCATGAGTCTGGAAATAAACAAGTTTCAGTTACATTCTAATAGTAATAGTAAACAATCTAATACAAACATGAAAATGACGCTGATTATCGATAATGTTCGAAATTGTGTTCAAACAAGTTTAAGAATATTATGAATGTATTAACCAATGAGTGTTTGTCGGATTTGTAGTATTGTTGTGTATATGGATGTTTGCGTGTGTGCCCATGAGTATGAATGTTTTTATATGTATTTATAACTTTTATAGCATTATTGTTCGAAGGCTACATTGAAAATAAGTGTATGCATTTTATATGCATAACTTAATGTGTTTTAACCTTCGTTAAATAAATAAATTATTATTATTATTATTATTATCATTATTGTGTTTAAAAAGTTACAAGTATACGAGGTGTAGCCAACTAGCATATGTTTTTTGAGAAAAGTTGTCTAATACCTCATTGAAGTAGCATGCGTTTCTCATACTATGCTCATTATAAATGTTTTACCTTTACTACATAATAGATTCCTTTGAACTTGAACGAGTTCTGAGAATATACTGCAATACAAGGGACCGTCCGGTTTTCGTCTCCATTCGACGGACGAGGCTAAGTGAAAGTGCCTTGTCCAAGAAAACACCGACGAAAATCATTGGCGCGGGAGAGTCCTCCGGATTTCATGTCCACCCGTGCACTCCATAGGGCCACGCCAAACCCTCTAATGTATAGAAACATCTCAGCAAAACGTTGACATTGTTGCATCTCAGTCTAAGTTATACTTAGCGTTATCGAGAATAGAATAACCTAAAACGTACTGGGAGGGTGGTGTTGGTGCGAGCTGAATTCTCTGAAACCTTCGCAAAATACAACAAAGCATCACGTACCTGGTGTTTGTATAGCCTTTACGCCATTATCTTTCCTAGTAAGCGGTTGGTTACAGCCATCATGTTCACCATCCGGCCTGTGTCCATTCATATCTCTGTCCTTCCTTGTTTAAAGTATACATTTGTTAATCAATAATCTGTAAAACCGCTAATAATAGACTTACTATGGAATACGCCTCTCACGGGTTGTAGGTACAAACATATAGGTCGACGTTCCTAATGAAAACATACGTTGTGGACTGAAACACTAATTGTCATTGTCTAAGTTGCACGTGTCAACAGGAATGTTGCTTGAATTATAATTAAAGCAATATATTATCAGAGACAGATGGAATAGAGCAATGCTGCCGGTATAATCATAACATATATTTCGCCGAAGACACATATAGAGCTTTTTTGAGGGGAAATCGAAACATTTTGCCGGTTGTACTTATCTTCAGAAACGTGATATTTGCACTTTACCGCACCAAAACGAACCGATCTGCTCGTTCTTACCTGATATTGCATCTATTGTCCGACATACCGCCGTGATAACGGTCTACAATAAGCGCTGATATATATTTGTATATACTCCTCAAAATAACTTAAGGATACATAAATACTCTCAGAATAATTTAAGGATCAAGTTTAGATTTTGGTAATTTTTGGTGGTGCTTGAGCACCGTCAGAGGTATAATGTTTTTTTTTCAATGGAATTTAACACTATGCAACACTACGCTAAAAGAAGTAGTCTCTCATGCATGCCTTTAATAAATTCGATATTATGTGATCACTGACAGAACATGATGATGTGTGTTCGCTTTACTACTGTGTAATTAACAAATACTGTCCTCGTGTGTTCGCTTACTGTGTAATTAACAAATATTATCCTAAGTAAATCCTTAGATAGTTGATGTATTAATATGCAAGAGCGCTTCGCATCAGTCAGTGTTTGTAAACAAAAGGCCGCTTATTCATTTGATGCCCTAAATAAGAAACAATGTTCAGAATAAAGGCAATTTATTATTTATTTAGGTCATACATACCCATTTTATCAAAATTTCACTAAATCAACTTTTTATCATCTGTTTAAAAGGTGATAACTCGAGTTATAATCGTGCTACAAGCAGACGGTATGTGTTTATAGAAAGTGTATCATGTTACTAAAAATAGAACAGTCAGTGCTCGCTAAGACCTTGCTCAGAAAATAATCTACGGAAGCTAATTCGGGCCATATGAGTTAGCTAAAATATGTTTAAATATGAAATTGGTAATGAATATCAATCATCTGAAACATCACTGAATGTAAAAAACTAACCATGGAAGTTACAGCACTTCCATTTCCCATCCATTCCAACACGTACAAAAAGCACCGCCCATCAGTGCCTTCAGCACTTTGATTGTTAATGCTGTAATTGAACAGTTTACTGTCTTTTTGCAATGTTTAAATTTAGTTGTATTCTTTTCAATTGTTACATTTCGCACATTTATTAACCTTTTATATGAATATGACATCCATAATATTAATGATTAAGTAATTATTACTGTTCTATTTTGTGGTTGAGCATTATAGAAATGGCAATTGAATTCAAAGCCTAGTTATGGCAATTAGTTTGAAGTAAACAGCATAATAGTTTCAATCACTTCATTTCGGGAAACAATTTCGTTGTAAAGCCCTATGTCACATCATCGCCCTACCCTTTCCGTCTGAGGCAGGTGATGGCACAGGGTCTGTCTAGTGTGTGTGTTCAATATTCCACTTCCCTGTTTCCTGAACATCCCAATCCCAATGCTTAAAAACAATCCACCACGACCTAGCATGACAGTTCCCTAACATAAGTATGACAGTAGGATTTTGCGCTATAAAAATACTAATAATTGTCCGCATTTTTGTTTACGGAAATAAAAGATATTTAGCTTGGCAAAACAATATTTATTTTGTATCCATGACTATTTATTTGGCCAAACACCATTTAATTTGAGCTATGAAGAGAACTAGTATTATAACCAGAATTATAGGATGCATATTTCGTCTAGCAACGTTTGTGATTTATAACGTTTATATTTTCAACTGGCAAACACTTAAACTGTAAGGCAATAAGAAAGCATATTAATCATTGTCTTTGTCAAGTATGTACGACTAAGATCAACGTGTTAAACGTTATACTTTTTTTGATTTTGAAGGTTGTTTTACGTCATTTTTAATACATGTTATGCTAATATGACGGTCAATCGTTTGTGGTAGAGGCAGACCACCCCATTTTCCCTAGGTATAACCAGTACTGTATACCTCCTGCCATCTGTAAGAATCAATATAATTAATTGTCGGTATTCTAAAAACTAATGCGAATGTTATTACACAAATGTGCACTTTTCCTGAAGAAAAAATGCACATTGACAATAATAGCGAGCTCTTATGGTATCATGCAGGCGAAAAGTAAACATACCCATCCATCCATTTGAAAAGTCTTGGGTCATTTACGGCAGTTTATGGGCGACTTCAACCGTAAAGTAGCATATTTCGTTACGAAATTAACAAGATAAGCATTCGTAGAAATCATTAAGAATGGTGGTTTCCAAGCAGAATGAGGTGAAAAAAACTTTCTCGAACCCATCCAAAAATGACAATGAAATTGCATTTTTACCTATGTCGCCAAAACGGCCATTAACCGGAAGCATAGCCCAAAGTGTTACCTTGCGCGTTGTTCATTGGCGAAAATTCGTCAACACATTTCACAATTTAATAAAAGTAGATTTCGTGACGCAGAAATGTATAAGTCTTGCTAACCGATTAGGATAAACAAATGATTTGGTTAAAAACTATCTTTCATTTGTTTATTTTCCCGTAAAACCATAAATGCAATCGGAATTCTTCGCAGATTTCCGTATTCGGTCGTCTACTATTGTAAGCCATTGACGGAAATCGACGAGGTTATTCCGTGTTCATTCGTGTCAAACCCGAACAATCTGGCAATTTCCGGAAATGTTACGGAAATTATAATACAGTGACAAGACGTCATTGATTTACGTCATCATCGTATGTCGTCACATTATGACGTATGGTCTGTTAGTAAACAATTAATGAGCAAGGTGCTTATTACCGATCCATCTTTCTTTCTTTCTTTTTTCTTTCTTTCTTTCTTCCAGTACTATTGACGTATTATACACATGCTTATGATAATCACAGTTTCGTTTCTGTGGATGAGCAGGCTTTTTTTATGATAACCACAGAAGTTCAGCGAGATTTTTAACCTGAATAGGGTATGTCTCTCCCTGCACAGGAGACCAACGGCTTTACATCAGTAGGGAAGAATGACATACTTTCACAGTAGCTTTAACTATCGTACACGAATAGTTCTAGATCTAAGGGAGTGCGTTATCAATTCTCGAGAAGTGAACCTCAGGGAGTTGAACCCCAAACTTCTATATCCAGAGGCAAGTAAGCTAACCACTCTGTCATCGCATCTTTTTTTACCGCACAGTAACATTATGGTCCATTATGAAAAAATATAACTACTAATATTTAGAACAACACCAGGTCTAGAGTGACTAAACGATGGTTAGGACCAAGATGTTACTCACACTGACAGGGGTAGGAACAGCCTCCTTCCCGAGATTCCAATAATTTGACTGGCGTGTTTAGGTAGTAGAAGTTCAAAAGGTATTTTTACCCTATGTTGCATATTTTGGGGCGCTTCGACCTTTTATCCAAAAATGGTTTTAATGAGTTGGGCAAACCGAAATTAAGACATTCTGAAACTATTGAGGCTAACTGAAGTTATATTTGAGATTTCTTATTTTTTTGCTGTCCCAGCAACACGGCAGATGTACACCCGAAAGAGGCTAATGCAGGATGTAGACAGATAGATAGGAATTTACATACATATAGCATCATCTGAACTGATGGCTGTAAAATATTTGTTTTTTAACCGAATTTCCAAACTAAGGTGTTTTTATTTACCACTAAAATTGCCAGTTCCAATTATATATAATGTATTTACATTTTGTTAAAATTACTCACTCACATCGCTGAAAACCCTTTAGCTTAAACAAACGCCCGAAATAATAGCAAATTTGTCCACCATAATGTACAGAATTTTTATTTTTTATTTTTGGCTGGATTGCGTAGCAAATCCAGGCTTGCAGTTCGGCGATTTCCATTTTTGTCCGTCTATTCGTCCGTCCGTCTACGAGTTTTGAAGTTTTCGTTAAAGTTTTTGTTTTTTCCTCATTTCTCAAAATTGTATGGTCGAAAAGCTTTGAAACTTGACATTTGTTCAACATCATTACAAATGTTATATGAAAATAACCCTAACTATGTCATGTATTTTACCTGGACTATCCCCCTTTTCACACAGATTTTTCACTTAAAATGTTAAATTCGCAATCCGGCTTTCGCGCCACTATTGGTGCTTCATCTTTATTTTTTTTATTTTTTTTTTACTTTTAACAAATTTTGAGGTTTCCACTGGACCTCCATATAAATGAAACGTTCCTATGCCAGTGTACCTGTAACCGGTCATCCGGTTGGTCTGATGCTACGGAGTAATTCAAATTTGAAGGTGATGAAAACACAATTTGGAAACTTTACCTGTCTTCTGCTTCAATCGATCTATGCTTTTCTCTGTCCTATCATTTCACTATTTTTGTTTTTCTACCACCGACAGAAACATTAGGGTCAAATAGGACACTCAGTTTCTTAAAATGTAGATGTAGAAACTAATAAGTATCTTGAGCACAGCAAGTGCTAAACATCAAGAACGGTGAAACAAATCAACGTCTTTTCTACATAACATTCGATGAATTTGGTGCATTTTCAGAATATATTGATGAAAAACGTCGGACCCGGTGTCCTCCACCCCAGACATACTCAACTAAATATTGAACTAATATTCTGAAAATGGACCACCATTTATTAAATGTCAAGTAGGAAACAACAAATTCCTATGTTTTAAAATCATTGTACTTTTCTCAAACATACATCATCATAATGATTAGACAATACGTATGAATCAATTTAACACACGTTGAAGACAAGACGTATATTGGACGTATATTCAAATAAAAAAAAGCTTAAATCGTATATATACATTTTTCGTAATGACATAACGTTGAAACCGTAATTACATGTTGTTCGGCAAAAAGTATACGCGTGCATCACGGTTTATTTATATATAGCTTACATACACTGATGCAGTAGCAGCTTTTATGACGGTTGGTGATTAAGCCAATGTCGATCCAGACTGGATCATGACTAGATAGCCGTTCGAAGTTCGTTCCATGCCATATCTGTCCTGTCTGGGAACGAATTGAAATTTTACCGAAGCATTGTGGTGTACTGGTTAGAGCGTCTGCCTTGCATTCGGGAGGTCGTGGGTTCGAGTCCCCAGATACTTTAAAAATGGAACCCTTGCCTGACGAGCAAATAATGGGTAGTGCTACGACTGATTGACCAGTGTCAGAATAATGTGACTGGGGGTATCATGTCTACTACGGTGTGGTATTCCAGTGTGGCAGCACTATAAAGAAACCATTTAGTTCGCTGCTTCAAGTAGACATATCATCACATCACACACAAACACACAGATAAAAGTCCAGACTCAATTGTGCCTATAATCGTCGGGTACGACGCCTGTCGTAGGCGGACGGATTATAATCCTTAGAAATTTGTTGGGGTGGGATGTCACGATTCATAAGACACGTACAGGTAGACTTGCACTAGACGTGAGAATCATGGCTCTTATGGTGGTATGTACCTACCATGATATAGGTACACGCCATAAGAGCTACGATTCTCGCAGCTAGACTTGCACATACCGGTGCATACATACGCAGCGGCACAATCAAACATGAACTGTGCTCGCCCTATAGGTTTAACCTATTTCATATTAAGAGTGAGACCTATACATTGTCACCATGACCTTGACCTTTGACCTACTGAGCTCAAAAATAATAGGGATCCTCCTCTCACCTTGAGCAATGTATACACAAAACAAGCCCACCCCTTCTTGTCCGAACATTGATTACCACCCAACCCCACCCACCCTAACCCCACCTCCTCTTGCTCATATGGATAGAGTGCATTATGTACGTGGCAGATAGATAATTACAACATTTATTGTATACTTTCATATTGTCCCGTTTAGTTTGCATTGAGCTAAGCGTGCAATATTCTACGATATTGCACGCATTAATATTGCACGGGAACGAACTTTTGCTCGTGCTTGCTAAGAGCCGCGAAATAGAAATAAGGAACTACTTTCAAATAAAAATAACGGAATCCTTTCTATAGTGTCAACAAAAAAATACGAGTTTTTTTTCAACCTTTTATGGCAAAAATTGTTAAAATAATTCAAATGGTCACTCACCCACTGTTTTTAACGTTATCGAATGGTAAACAAACTTCAGAAAATCGCTTGTTGTTTTTAATGACGTCATCCGACGTCGACGTCATTTTAGCGCAAAATAATCATCCACACAAAATGAAACTGAATGGCAAAGTAGGAATTCCATCAAAAGCTATAAAAATAACACAAATGCAATGAAAAGTAATAGTCATACAATTAACCTTGATCAAAAACAATATGAAAGTATACAATAAAAAGGTTATGGAATTTGTATGGCTAAATATTACTTGGAACTCGTTGTTTTGGCACTCGCAAGCTCGTCGTCCTTTGCCAAAACAACTCGTTCCAAGTAATATTTAGCCATACAAATGCAATAACCTATAATATAAGGATATGAACGGACAAAATGGAAAAGAAGTAAAGAAAACCTACGAATAAGATATTTAATTCTTTATCTTTGCTACAATAATCGATTCCTAGCTAGCGTAGAGCGTTGGTACGGTAAACCACATGTACCTTACTAATGCTCGACGCTATCGAGGAAATAACGTTAGGAATCGATTATTCACTATTTACCTGTGCCCGGTTACAAACAAATGACGAGTCAAATAAGATTTCTTCTTTTTTCTTCTATGTTTTATTTTGCCATGTCTGTGTACCCGGTTACTGGTTTATAAAGGTTCAAGGCCTTCTCGAACAGGGTGGACAGGGTAAATATTGTTTATAAATCATATTTGAAATACATGACTCACCGAATAAAGTAAATAATGATACTAAATGTGTATTACCCCTTAACCCGCAAAGTACGACTAGCCTATGCGTCCATTGTAAACCCATATCAGCCTGAGAGTTATCATTCTACTCGCAGGCTGATCAGGGTTTACAATGTCCGCTGCTGATCAGTCATTTCCCCCCCTTTGTCATGTAAATGGAATGGTCTTAATTCAAAGAAAGAACAGTCCATTATCCATTATATAAATGTAGCGGGTTAAGGGTTAATCAAACAAGAATACCATTCATATGACGTTTGATATGCTACGGCAAATCGAATGATACAGAGCGATATCAGGCCATCGAATGATACAGAGCGATATCAGGCCATCGAATGATACAGAGCGATATCAGGCAATCGAATGATACAGAGCGATATCAGGCCATCGAATGATACAGAGCGATATCAGGCCATCGAATGATACAGAGCGATATCATGCCATCGAAAGATACAGAGCGATATCAGGCCATCGAATGATACAGAGCGATATCAGGCCTGACCTTTCTGAAACAAGGTTTAAATAGCACCGAATACAAAAATGGTTACCCCTTTAAAGTTTCAGTATCGACAGAATGCCATTTGACTCAAGCAGGTGAGCAAACTTAGACTTTAAACGTTGCAGTCTCTCAACATTAAACACAATACTGAAGTGGCTTGACGTTTTCAAGCGATATGAATTACATGTAACAAAGCATACTTTGATTAATATGTCTACTGCATGACAGAGTTGTCCTTTCTGTAACACGTTGAGATATATTTGGAATATTACGTGTGAAAGTAGGTGTATATAATAGTGTAGTATACGCAATGTGTTTTATTAATAATATTCTTTTTCCTTTCAGTATGTATGTATAGGTTCAGTGAACCACATTGAACCAAACACGAAAAATACCTTGACCATTCTAGGTATAGGTTCTATCAGTAATAAATAAAATTACTCACTGCTTGGGGTGGTGTGAGGCTGGTGGGGGAAACCAAAAGTTTGTCAATGTCACGGTAACAAAAGCACTCTCTGCGATGTACACAGGATCACATAGGGGACATAGGGTATATATTCAAAATGTGCACTGAAAATAATAATTATGTTATAATAGCAATATTATAATAATTATAAATAAAAATTATGAAACATATTATGAAACACTGATTTTCACGCTGGATGGGGCAAACATACATTGCCATAACCGCCTCCTACCATGTCAAAAAAGTGATAGGAGGCGACTCCTACGTCTATGTATAATACAAATACAAGAATGAAAATACACGAACCTGCAGTTATGCGTACTCCAAGTGTAATTCCCGTGTAGCCGCGGCTGCATATATTTGGCATGTGCTAAAAAGCTTAGTGGAGTGGAGTTGTGGAGTGGAGTGGTGGAGTAGTGGAGTGGAGAGGTGGAGTGGAGCATTATAAACTCCAAAATCTGGAATCGACTGAAAAATATTAAATCAATTGAATAATGACTGCATGCTTTGACTTCAAAACACAACACAAATGATGTATAGGGTGTCAAAAAGGTTAAGTAAAAAAATGTGCTATTTCTGTTGTGTTTCTGGGTTATACCCATGTTATACATGTATACCCTTCACGGATAACTCAGACAAATTTATTTATATTGACTTGATACTTTCCGGTAAAAAGAAATAGCATATAATTGTGAATAAACTTCACATTTTGGTAGATGGAGCTAATACATTTCGGTAGGTGGAGCTAAATATGTGCACGCATTCGGTGTGGTAGGTGTGGAGCTAATTGTGAATGCATCCGGTGTAACTCAATAAAAAATAGCTATTCCGCAGTCTGAACAAACACTGACGATATTTATTTTTATCATTACCAACCTCCCAAGGTACATTAATGTTGGTACTATAACAATGAGAAATAAATAATGTAAATTTAAGAATTCATTCGCAAATTTTCGGCGTTTATGCGGTTTAACAATGGTAGTGAATATCAAATTTACCAAAACGCACTAACGTGCCGTTCATTACCGGCGTTCAAAACCGCATAAACACCGACAATTTGCAAATCAATTATCACAACATAATATACATTCATGTTGTGACACATTTTAATTTAAAGATAAGGAAGCAATGACCTGTACAAATAAAGTTCCTGGTCAAATGTAGTTAAAACAACATGACATTGCTATAAACACCCCAGTTTCTAATACAACTCGCCCCGTGTGGTTGCCAGGGTATAATACAAGCACATTGTCAAATGCAGAGGGGTAGAACCCCACCCCTTTCATATACATTTTGATATCTTCATCATGCTCATTCAATATCTTTATCATGACACCGCGTATACAAAGCGTGGAAACATGGATCCATCGTAAATGGAGTGTCTCCTATAGAATTTGCAGCAACTCTGCAGTTCTGCAGGTAATAAGGTTCTAGGTACATTCTCCATATTTTATCATGATGTAAATGGAGGATGAGCCTGGCACGTTCATTCCTGTTAAGCGCCATATAACCTTTTATGTGTTGGTGCGCCTTAAAACCCAATTCATTCAATTCAAATACAACTAAAACTGGTTGACATGTATAGCTTTTGAGAAACAGTTCAATCAAGGTATATGACTAATAAAAACGTGAATTGAAAAGATGTAATATAGTACCAGTATGACTTGTACTACTCCATATAGGTTTATCTAGCACTATAAACACTCTTGGTTTATCTCTAGATGCAAGAAACTGAGTCAAGACTTCAACATTGATGCCACTAGAAAAGTAGCATCAGTCATATGACACATTTGTTTTATTCCAAAACAATTTACTACAGTAATTTGGTGATTGGAGAGTGGGTACTTGTATTTGTAATTTCGGTGGGGCTTCCTACAGTTTACCGGTCTGCAAGAATCTGAATCTGAATGCATATTCTAATATTTTTATCAGAATTGTTCAGGAATGTAGAGATAGAATTACATGGTACATAAACCAGACCATAATACACTTTGTGAACGTCATTTAATTACGTTGAGACGTGACATATAATCAGTTTGTGTTTGCTTCATGTCATGAGTAAACAAATCCTGATAACTTGGGACATTAAATATAGATATAAAAATCGAACAGGAAAAGCAGCAGTCAATGACGACAGTCAACCACACACACATAGAAACAAAGAACAAATTTAAAGATGAAAAAAAGGCCAAATAAGATATCACAAACACAAAAGGGTTGACAAGAGGGCTACCGCCTTGGAACGGTCAGTGGAAAAAAGGCCGTTGGGGTTTAAACCAGGTTCTAGGGTGCACCATAAATATATAAATACAAAAAAATCTCCACTCAGCTTTTTAGCACATGCCCATATATTTACATGCTTTTGTTCTCGATTCCTTTATCTTTATCATACGTAAACGACCGTGTAGAATGTTGAGGGTCTCCCAGGGGTTTTGGTGAACAAGGGAACCTGGCCATTTATTTTTGGGGAACAAGGGAACATTGTTTGTTATTTTCAGTGAACAAGGGAACATTGGTATAACGTTAGGGAACTGCGGAACATGAGTTTACAGGAAATAAAAATATTAGACGAGTCGTAATGCTCGATCCAGTGACAGATAAATTGCAGAACTTTATTGACTCAGGTTTCTTTCATCAAAAGTCTGTATGTTTTATACACTTCTTCGCAACGCAGTCAACTATGTACATTGGGTTAAAAAACCGAGAGAATGATCCGACGTTGCAATTCAGTTGGGACGGTGACGTTTTACAGTTTGTAGAGTCATTCGAATATCATGGGGTAAGAAAGGTAGTGAACCTGCAAAGAGGTTCTGACCATGACGGTCATGGTTCTGGCGGCATATATTTTTTTGAATAGAGTAACTGGAACTGGCCGCTTCCATGAAAAACGACCAGGGATAAACATAATAAGGGATATACATAAGAAAGCGGGATACATTCGTCTCTTCTACAGTCTTTCTAGATGTTTCGCACATCTGAAGAAAAGATACTACCAGTGTATAAAGATAACACTGTGAAAACTAGAACTGTAAGCCATAGGCTAACAAATACGCCTCCACACCCTCAAGGCGTTTACTATATGGGGAAAAACGTTAGGCAGTCTTTGCTAACGATAACAGAACAAATTTGGTGCAAATGATATAATCAATAGTTAGTCATAAGGTGGAAAAAAATTGTCATAAATATTTTATAAATTATTAACCATGTATTTTTTTTATTTTTGTAACTGCTGGTTAAAAGGTTAATATGTAGGTGCTAAATATGCAGACAATGCAGAATTGGAAAAATAATAAGACCGTCTTACCTAATCTTTATAAATGTAATAAAGAAGTCTTTTGTTAAAGGGTATGATCCTTTTACTAGGGTAAAATTGTCAAATAAACAAGAAACGTGGAAATTCCACGAAAATAAGATTTTCCGAGGGGAAACCGCTTTTTCTATTTTTAGTAACAGTGACCTTGAACTCACCCCAAATACAATCATAAGCTTTCTTTACATATATGGTACCTACACAGCAAGTTTCGTTCCAATATCTCATTCCCTACTAAAGTTATCGAGAGGAAACTGTTTTTTATATTTTTAGTAACAGTGACCTTGACATTAAGCCCAGTGATCCCAAATGCAAGCCCAAACTTTCCATATAAGCTACCTACCCTGCAAATTTCATCGCACTACCTCATTCCTAACAAAGTTATTAAGCGGAAGCCTTTTTTCTATTTTTAGTAACAGTGACCTTGACCTTGACTCCAGTAAACCCAAATGCAATCCGAAGCTTCCTTACCATGCACGTTTAATCATAATACCTCGTAACAAACGTATTGATTGGACAACATTGCGTCTACGGACAGACGGACGGACAAGCCGAATCCAGTATACCCACGTACAAACTTCGTTTGCGTGGGATATAATTATCCCTTTTGTTCTTTCGAAGGATGCCACGCAGTTTAAACGAACATTGATGTTTGATTAGCAACAAGGCAAGCTCTAATAGGGAGCACACTATATATTGATCATAAATATATCCAAGATAACAAGCAACCAGATAAAGACATTTTAAAGAACAGTATGATTCAAAAAGCTGAAGTATCGTGTGTAAAAACTACAGATCGATTCGAAATATTCCTTACCAGTTAGTGCAAATCACTTATCCAAAGGACTGTGATCATCAGACACTTTAAACATGGTTAAAAACGAAATTGATCAGCTATATGTTTGCTTGCACCATTTTGAGCAAAGATTAATTGCCACTAAAATGGGGTGATACAAGGCTGTGAAACATGTGTTGGTGACTGTTTGGAACGCATAGATAAAAAGGTGGTTTGCGAAACATGTACTCAAACGAAATTGATCAGCTATATGTTTGCTTGCACCATTTTGAGCAAAGATTAATTTCCACTAAAATGGGGTGATACAAGGCTGTGAAACATGTGTAGTTGACTGTTTGGAACGCATAGATAAAAAGGTGGTTTGCGAGACATGTACTCAAACATAGAACTTGGATTTAGATCCTGCTGTTTCTGCATAAAGAGTGGAATAAAATCCAGCAAAGAGACAAAACAAATGAGGAGAAACCATATATTTAAGCACAGTTTCAGCTGTACCTGATGCGGTGCATGTTGCTAAGAGAAAACTACAGTCAGCTTTCAGCAACTGGTTGTTGTGGGTTGATGATTTCCGGACACATTTGATGCAATTAAGAGAGTTACTTAATGACCCAGGTTTGCATTTTACGGCTATCAAGATAGATTTCTTTGAGCGCAGTTAGAAACAGGGATAGACAAGATGTTGACTCCATTATTCCAATTTCTGATTTTCTGATCAGTTACAACAATCATAGAGGAAAATGTCAAATTAGTGACACATACGTAACACGTAGGTTCCAGAAAAATACAGACTCACCATGCTCACAGAGGATAATAAAAAGGGAGTTTTAAAAAGTCCAATTGGTGTTGCTATGGGACCTCTTGCCAATGTTTTCATTTCTGATATTGCAACATGAAAGGTCAACAAAGTTCGAGTGTAACAGCTAAAATGGAATCATTCGATTGTCCTATAGGAGTGGCAGTGAATCGTGGTGTTGTATATGTTGCAGAGCCAAAGAAGAATGCAGTCGTGTATATAAGGATTTGACAGGTGCGACAGTTATAGAAGTTGAGAGATTAAATGTTAAACAAGTACACAAACAATTAAGAGAAACTGGTTCACGGGATAACATCGACAGGAAAAAAATCAAAGAAATTGCTTCAAGAGAAACTAAAATAACTACTGAGTAACCAAGGAACAGAAAGCGTGAAGGTAGAAAAAGACAAAGAAATACTATTTCTAGGCCGCTTGCATTAGCATTTGACAGCAGTAACAATTTGTTTGTGTCCACAATTCGGGGAGAAATTCACATGCCTGAAATTCTCTCAAATCGTGTATAGTTATCAGGGACACTGCTCAAAAAGCTAGAAACAAAATATTGTATGCTGTATGGACTAGCTTTCATAAATGACTCCCTGTATATTGCTTTTCGTGATGGGGGCACACTGTTCGTTGCAGAATGATAAGCGGTGTTAATGGACTTGTTCTTTATCTGAAATATCTCCGAAAGTTTAGCTTGACATTTGATCTCCACTCAGAGAAACAGAAACCATTGTATATTAGTCTGGATACAGCTATTGGGAGATTGCAGGAGGTATATGACTTTGACTGTCAGTGCGATGACAGTGTGAAAACATATATTGAAACAACAGCGTCAACGCAAGATCCTCAGGGAACTGTATCAACTGTTGTAATTCATGACGAAAAACGTATTTTAGACTCCCTGTGTGACATCAAGAATCACTTTTTCCCATGCCAATGTATCACCTAGACTGTTGTAAATCTTCAGAATGAAGCGTTTGTTCACATTAGTCGTAGACAATTTGTTTTCAGAGCTGAGAGCTCGGTCTTCAGACATGCCAATGCAGCTTGTGTTTGACTATAGATTTTCTGCTACTTCACAAGTTCGAAGTCATATTATCCCAGCTTGATGTCCGAGGTCAAGTATGTTGATCTGCACAAAATGTACGCTCCTAATTCTGTGCATCTGACCAAAGAGCAGAAACAAGAGATGAGAGACTGGAGAGCAACATATGGTCAGGTAGTTCCACAAAAAACGGTGAGAAATATGAGACTCAGTGTGAAAGACAATCCAGAAACTCTGCCCATTAATTTGTATTCTTCAGAACCTACTGTGTGTAAACCAGTTGACTTTAGTAAAGTCGGAGAAGTACAACAAATTCAAGCTGAGGTTGTGTATAATGCAGGGGACTTAATAATTTTTGAATATATTGAACAGAGTAGGCATCATTATGCTCAAAGAAAGTGTTACCTCAGGTATTAAAAAGGCAAAAGGCATAAGATACTCGGAAGACCCATTTAATCCGTTTTATTTATGGAAGACGATGAAGTGGCCTTCTGTATGAATGATATAAATGGAAACTTGAGACAATGTGTTGTATACACAAATCAAATTGAGCTAGAAGAGGAGGAGTTTATTATGGTTCAATCCCAAATCAGTTACTTTAGCAGAGGCAAGAGAGGAGGTTGGTGAAAATACCATCAAAAAGTCAACAAGAGAACAGAAGAGAACAGTAATGGAAGATTGTTTCTACTATTTGACTAAATGCCAAGTAAGATAAACTATGTAAATATTTCAAAATACTGTTGTGTTCAGTACTTATTAACATTGACGAAAACATATGATTAACACATGTTTAGAACAAACCTATGTGAAAACAACAAAAAACAACATAATAAAAACGTAGATCACTTAAGTCCTCTTGTGCTCAAAAACTGTTGTCTACGATGCAACTACTAACTGCTGTAGGCCAAATAGTTTGTTAATTCATCAGCATTAATTTTCGGGAACATTTGCAAATATATTTTTTGAATAAGGGAACATTGGTAATATTTTGGGGAACAAGGGAACGTTGGACTTTTTTTTTGAGGAACAAAGCAAATTATGTTTGGGGAACAAGAGAACACTGGGTCATATTTTCAAGGAACAAGGGAACATGGGCCCCTTTGGGAGACCTCAATTTTGCCTCTAAAACAATCCAAATGTAGAGTTAAATATTAAAGGTCATTGTTCTAAATAGAAATAAGGAATAACGATTTTACTTGTCGACAGATTGTGTCCGTTTGAATGAATTTGTCCTTTAATATATAATCACATATTAGTATTAGTGTTTGATATTCTTAATAAACCAGGACTTATTCAGTAACCCTTGAAAACTAAAAAATGTAAATACTTATACCTTTTACACTCAGTGGGTATAGATCCACGACTAGATCAAGAAAAAGCTTCTTTAGGATCCTTTGATATCAAATACTGAAATAATAATACTATACTTAGTGTAATGCGTAACACCTATGATCTACCGAATGTCAGGAGTCAGAATGTATTAAGAATGAATTAAAAATAAAACAAAAAAGAACACTACAATAATTGGTTTATAATATTGTTCAACGTGGTCATGTTACGTCTTGAATGTGTAAATGAGTCGTATATGACATTCGAGATTATTTTAGTTCAAATACAAGGCGCGCTCAAGTTTTTCCAAAGATTTAAGCATGATGGCAAAGTCAATGACTTAATCAGCGGGAATACTAATCTCCTTTGCAACGGTGATACATTACTATGAAATATGCTAACCTATTTGAGACGAAGTGGTAAATTTGGGTGAACAAAACAAAGAGTGACCCCATTCCCCACTCCTCTCATTACCCAACACACGCACGCACTCACACACGCACACACACAATACTACATCAGATATGTTTATTAAGGTTTTAATAGAAGTGTGGTGGTGGGTGTATTGGGGGAAAGGGTCAGGTCTTCCAATAATCTGAGAGGAGAAGTGTGGAGGGGGAGGGAGGGGCAGGTCCTCAATAATCAGTTAATCTGAGAGGGGGCTGGGGCGACATAGTATAATTTGCGGCCATATTTTGCCAAATTATCAGCTATAATTTATAATATCATTCATGTTTTGCCAAACCTGATACAACTGAGAAATATGTTTACTCCAAACCCATTATTCCACACATCCTCCAAAGTACTATTGTATGTTAAAGACACTGGTCTATAGATGCCTAAAACTTGACATCGAACCCTAAATCCCTTAGTATAGGATAGGGGCTATGAAGACAAATCTTCACCAATCGAAAGGGAGGGAGCGTAGCGACCGACCGCGGTTTCTTAATGGTGAAGACTTTTCTCCATAGACTCTATCCGACTTAGTGTTTATCATAGGTTTATCGATAGTCTCTATATACATAACATTTTAACGCTGGTAGTAAATTCTTCATGAATAAATGTAGCCAGGATTTGCAACTCTAAGCCATCTGATTGGTTTAAAAAGTAGGATAAACATAAACAATTATTGGCCATGTTCCCCAGATCCCAAAATTAGGCGATAAAGAGACACGCGGGCAATCTTGAAGTTTATATCAATCATCAATCTTAACGTCTCCATTTATTATTCCAGTGTCATATTGACTTTAAAGCTGCTGGCATATAATTAAATAAATGTTTGAGTTTACATTTATTCTTCTGATTCCATCATAGGTTTAAAATATAATTATAATATAATCACACGTTAATAACATATAAACAATAATCAGCGTTATAGTTGAACTGCGTGTTTCTGGTCCCAATATAATTGTTTAAATCGACAGTATTTATTACTATACATGATCACTGCTTTAAATTCGAGGGATCAAATTGTACTTGAACCACCCTGTAGGAACATGGACATAAATCATTGACCCCGATTGACCCGAAAATGACCGAGATCTAGAACAGTAGCGGATCTAACGTCGGGGACAGGGTGACAAATTAATAATGGGCTTCAAGCTTTTATTTTGGTTTTGATTGTCAAACACCTCACCGCCCTCGCCTCTTTCCCGCTTCTCACTCCCTCCCACCCACCATACACACACACATTTAACAAACTTTTTGGGGAAAACATCAAATTGTGTGTAGTGGGGAGAGTTTTATGTGCAGTTTAGTGATTTTAGAGGTCTTTGTTTTTTCAATGTCAAGAGTCATTTTAGTAGCGTGTATATATAAACTACTCTTGCTGGTCAAGCGCAAAAAGCCATTTTTAAAATGAATAGATATTTATACAAATTTACATTTATATCCCCAAAGCATAAATTAGATCTGTTTGATAAATTGATAACTCCAATTTTAAACTATGGTTGTGAAGTGTGGGGATTTATGCAAGCTATATCAATTGAACGAGTGCATTTACAGTTTTGTAAACACATTTTGGGTGTTAAGAAGACAACTCAAAATGATTTCATATATGGTGAACTTGGCAGAACATCATTTATTACAAGAAGATATTTTATAATAATTAAATATTGGATAAAAATCATGAGAGTACATGATCGTAAATATGTAAAAATTGTTTATAACATGCTGCTTAATGACTGTGAAATATATCCTCAAAAAATAAACTGGGTTTCCCAGTTGAAACACTTATTGTCCTCGCTTGGGTTTTATGATGCATGGTTACAACAAAGTGTTGGTAACGATAAAACATTTCTTGCAATATTAAAGCAAAGGTTAAATGACAATTTTGTTCAGAATTGGCATAGTCGATTAGAAAATTCTACTAGAGCAGTTTTTTATATAAACTTTGCAAAGTTTCAGTTTCAATCATATCTAGATAATATAAATGTTTTCAAAATGTGTCAAGCACTAACTAAATTACGGGTGTCATCTCATAGACTGCAAATTGAAGCCGGTAGGTGGGTTAAACCAAATAGAATTCCTGTAAGCGATAGAATATGTGTATTTTGTAATAAACTTGAAGATGAATTTCATTTTGTGTTGGAATGCCAAACATACATAATGTTAAGGAAGCAATATATTCCTAAATATTTTTATAAGAGACCAAATAGGATCAAGTTTCTGGAATTACTAAACTCACAAAATAAGACATATATTCGCAAACTGTGTACCTTTGTTTTAAAAGCATTTAAGTTACGAAACGAAACACTATACAGAAATTAGCTATTTCTGAATATAATGTATGTAATTTATGTGTTAAGGAAATTGTGATGAATTGTAATTTATTTATGCAAGGAAGTGTTATGTAAACGCCTTCTCATTGTATCAGCTCAGTTAAGATAAACTGCATATTTGAACATGTATTGTTTGTAATAACTACACTGTTGTCATGCTTTGTAATTGAATTTTGTATCCTCATGGGCTTTTAAGCCTATTTGAAATTGGAAATAAAGATCTATATGTAGGGTGAGGGAGTCAACACTCTCCCCTTCCCAACCCACTTCCCTCACACATATACTGTCAATGAACATCTCGGCTACTACGCATATTTAGTGTATCTATAGCTTCTATATAGGACATACTGTAACCTTTGAAGAGCGTTGACCCAGTAGTAAATTATTCATGAATATAGCCAGTATTTGAAATTCTGAGACTCAGAGTCGTCTGCTTGGTTTTAAAAGTAGGGTAAACACTAGGACATTATGGAAATGCACGGACCTGTTCAGCATACACAGTCTCCTCGTGTAGTCTACTAGACTAGGTTGAGTGTGCCACAAATGTGTTAATGACCTGTAGCCTATTAAAGGGTCATAATCAAGCTGACCACAGCAGATCAGATAACACTGCATGGTGGTAACTGACCAGCATGACCACACGTAGATAGGAACAATTTGGATCAAGATTTAGAATTTTATATCAAATACAAATAATGGTGAATATTCTTATAAATAAGTTGTCATTGTTTTCAAAAGACATTGCTTTTTGTTTTATATGTATTAAATATATGCTTAAACCTGTTTTCACGTCCAATTCTTTTATTGAATTAATAACATTTTGAAATTGTATGTTTACTTGTTCAAATACAATGTATACTCGATTTATCAAATATATTTTGAATATAAAACCAGCTATAGACTATTTAAAAAATACGGCATTCAAATTAGTATCATCATTGTTAGAGATTATAATATAACATATATTAGATGGTGTTTTACGAGATTTTTTTTTCCTGATTATAAATAATATATGATATTATAAACAACACTACTGTCTCCAACAGTTCACCAACATAAAAAAACATAAACAATATAAGACTTGGTAAGTATGCATATGCATGTTTCCCACTCTTGACGCTGTATTTCTATTTTAATTTCATAATAAACACTCTTGAAAAAAGCAGCATTGTCGGCATTTATTATATGCGGTACATTTCAGATAAATATTCTTGTAACAATAAGTTCATCATGTCATTGCCCGTCTTTGACGTTTATCGCACGATTTCATTATATACACACAGTTTGATTATATATACATGTACATGTACATTATATACACACTTCGATTACAGATGCATGAACATTATATACCCACTTTGATTACAGATGCATGTACATGTAATATATACACACTTCGATTACAGATGCATGTACATTATATATACACTTTGATTACAGATACATATACATTATATACACACTTCAATTACAGATACATGCACATGTACATTATATACACTTTGATAACAGATGCATGTACATGTACGAATAATATCGCGTTCCTTCTCTGTCTGTATGCTTCGACTATCTGTTTCTTCACTCAGTAGCACCTGACTTTCTGAAATGTGTAATATGAACCATATAAATTAAAGCGAAATACACTCATTATTTTCAGCATAATGGTTGTACAAATCAGTACATTTTATTGAACATTCTATTTTGTTATGCGTTGAAACCTGCCTACATAGTGGTGTTATAAGTAAAGACTAATTAAAATACAAAATTGCTAATTTTGATTAATAATTGAAATGTCATGACGAAGGCTCACTTTCAATATAGAGCATACGTTACAAACTTATGAATACATAGTTAAAAAATTAAGATACTAGTATATGAAATGAAAACATATTTACAACATATGTAATACATATATATATCTACAATCTTAATATGAGGGAGCGTAGGTTTATCAAGTCTTTATATAGATCACGCTCTTAATCATAAAGAGCGCTGGTAGTAGAATCTCCATGAATAATTGTTGGAAGTATTTGATAATCTGAGGCAACCGACTGCTTAGAAAAAGCTAGGTAAAACGTTAATTTTGGTATATGTATGTTTTTTTGGATCGATCATCAATATCATTTAAATTATGTTTTTGCTTTTTAGATTCTTATTTACCGTGCAGACTTCAAACATGCAAATGCCAGTTTCTAAGATATTATTCAATGAACATTGGGTATGTCATAATACTATTCTTTTATACAATAATATTCACACTATTGTGTGCGACCCAGCTTGGATGGTTCTGGGGAGACCTAGTTAGTGCTGGTCAGAATCTCAGCTACATGAATATGTCCACTGCTACATATGACTGAACTACTGTTGACAAAATAACAAGAAAACAAACTATTTGGTGAGGCAACTAACCTTGGGGTTGATGTTAAATTCTTTTTCTTCCGTCTTCTTCCTTTTTGGGGTGTGCTAACTTGCTTTCTTTTGCAATTCTTCAGTGTGACATTCATTTTGCCAAGGATATAGCTGTCCTCGTATTTTAAACAACGAGTTATATCATGCACATGTACCTCATTACCTAGGTCGTATTCAATTTCTCCAGAAGGTAGTTTTCTAAGGCAGACATCTTTCACAAAGTTGGGCATGTGGGCTTCACAGTGTCCTGCTGTTAAGTAGTATTGCACGAAACAGTCTACATTCTTTGCTAACTGATCAATGGCACTTGCTGGAGGTATCCATAACTGGGGATTTTTCAAAAAAAAGCTGGTTTTGGGGTCGGCGGTCTGATCGTCAGTTGTCTTATTTCTTCAAAATCAAAATGTTCTGGGTTTAACCTCTTTGGTGTATATATGTATTTGATAAATTCTTTATTAGACACAGCCTTCAACTGAAATTGTCACTTGTTTGGTCTCGTCATCTTCATGAAATCTGAACAGTTCATCTCTGAATATCTTGTGCTCCAAGAACATGTCAACTGTTGTAGCATGGGATATTACATAGAATTTTGGAAGGTAGTCATTTCCACCGAGACTCAAAACTAGTGATAACTTCATTCCCATAAACTTATCTTGCCACCCATTTTCTAGGACATTCAATATTCTTGTTATATTGAATATATCTAGTGTACCTCTAGGCTTCTGTAGTACAACAAACACTTCATTTGTGCATGATCCACTGCTACCACGTATATTTGGCCAGCTATATGCAACAGCAAAGAGGTGTAAGACCACTGCATCTATGTCCCCAGATGTTATTATACTAGCAAAGCAATCCGATCCGTTAGCATTTTTTCCATACTCCATCAGCCAGTCTATTTGTGATATTTCTGCCTCTCCTTTACACTGCATTATGTCACTTAACATTTCAACATTTTCTAGTCCGTTTGTTTCCGTCAATCTCACTTTAATGGGTGTGGTATATATTTTTCTTGGTTCTATCTTGTTGTCACAAACATGCAATTCACTGTCAATGTCCAATGTTATATTTGCTTTAATCTGTAATATTTCAATATTTCTTGCTAGGTATGTGCTTATAATTGTTTTGCCTTCATTTGTGGAGGTTTCCGATGCTTTGTCGAATTTATTGCTTGAGATCATTTCGTCGGCGTTTCGTAGATGCGTTACGGCAAGCTGATTTGTTACTTTTCGTTGAGATCTTGTTGCTGATTTAAAGTCATCTGGCGTGAAGCTATATTTTTCCTCACATATTGCAAGTTGGTGTATATTTGGAAGCATTCTCAATGTTCTTGTTATCACTACGTCTTGGACGTATTTGAGATATTGGGTTCCAGTTGATACATTGGTCTTAAACTTAACACCTGCAAATTCTACTGTTGCAGCTTTAACAGACTGTGAAATATTTTGTGGCATAGTCTTTTTGCCAGTGTATATTAATCCTTTCTCTTCTAACAATTTCAGCTGGTCAGTTTCGGTTGTTCCTTCTTGCTTTTGTATAGCAATTTGTAGAACATTTCCAAGAACTTTTTTCATTCCAGCAGACTTCATAACTTTTTGTTTTGAGCAATCCGGTTTTACTATTGCCTGACACGCATTCATTTCTGAAGTGAGACAATCGATCTTTTTAGTTATCTTTCTAACAATTGTCTTCCTTTGTTCCTCTTTTATGTCTCTTTCTGACTTTTTCATGTCTTTTATTTTCAATCCTACTCTTCTCACTGTTGTCGATTTTGTAGATTTATTCAGATCCGGCTCATCACGTTTTGAGCATCCAAACAGTTCTGATCTAGCTATAAATCTTTTAATAAGATGATGTCCTATCTCGATGGTTTTTATGTCGAGGATAGCCTTTGGAAGTATTGGTCTTGAGTTTGCAGTACAGTGCGGACCTACGATGCCATTACGTTCGGACGCTGTGGTTTCTATAGGACCCTATATATCATTTTGAGTGGTCATATACGTTAAAGATATTTGTATCTTCAGTTGTTGATATGCCATCTTGTCGTAAAATGAGTCCGACGAGTCTTGATATATACTTGACATCAGTGGATGACAATTTCAGACTCAGCAAATACTCTGTAGTCTTGGTCATGTTCGTGGTAGATATGTTTAAATGTTTCAATGTTGTTTCATGAACTTCATTCAGAGAGTCAATCAATGATATTCGTGGGACTACAGATGACGTTGTTGAACCTGTACGGAACGCCTTCAGGACATCTCGGTGATCCATTTCCCGTTGAGCATCAAGAGCAAAGTTTTTATCACTTCCTTTGTTTGGTGTGGAAAATAATGTTTGTTTCATGCTCTGAAAGTAAAGTCCACATCTGAAGTGCTCATGTAGCAGACTGGTGGAAAAAGCTGCATATGATGATGCCCCATTTAGGAATGAAAACGGAAGTGATGACTTCACAGCTGCAAGTAGAAGATTATAACGTGCTTTACCCTCTAGCCGTTCTGCTAGAGAAATTGCACACACCTCATCACAATGCATCATGATTTCAGCGTGCAAAGCAAATGTCCAATTTTTCGCTATTCCCTCTTTCATGAATGCACTAAAGTCCTCCCAGTAATCATCTAGCTTCTCCAGTTTTAACACTTCATTTTATCTTCTTCAGCTGGAGACTTTAGCTGCATGTCCTTGCACATAAATGACATATGTAGGCCTATAGCCAATCGCCGGATGTATTTTGCGGCCATGTCAATGTGTTCAGCCGAGATTAGTTTCTTCCACTCTGAGAAGTCCTCATCTCTCATATACTTCAGAATGTGAAGAAGACCTGCATCTTTGTAGGCACTGATCAGAATTGTAATTTTTGACTTTCTTAGATGCAGAACAGGAAATTCCGCAAGAATTTGCCTGTACTTTCTATTAACTTGTTGATGCTTTAGAAGGTTTGCTCCTATTTTGTTGTCAGGAGCAAATAATATTGTCCTTTGACACTCTATATTTTCTGTTTTCTGTACAATGTCATCCAATATTTCTTGTAGCTTGTGAATGTCGTCATCTCTGCCGACTGCTGGGGGTGGATGTCTGGTCAATAATGCTGGTGGCTTATATTGTACAAAACCCAGGGAATGTAAAAATTCATTGAAGTCTTTTTCATAATCCCCATTGATAAATGTATTACTACAGTTAGTTTCCTCTGCAGTGTCTGGTTTAACTATTGCCTCGTTGTCACTTCCAAAAATTAGTTGCTCAATGAAAGACTCCTCTAATGGCAACATGTCATCTAAATCTGAGTGAAAATCTACATCTTCGATGGTTGTTATGCCTTCAATCTCTAAGTTTACTATGTTTTGGACGTCATCTATTTCTTCTGTAGCTGGTTCGTCAAGTGGGATATGATCACTGGTTATGAAACATGTAAGACCTGAACCTTTGTCAACTGACAACTGAAAAAGTATATATAATTACATTACATTTAACTTAAAAAGACATCAACCAGTTGCATAGAATAACCATGTCCTTTAATTTACTGGGTAAATATTTACAATACTTGGAACAAATTTAAATAGTATGTATGTATGTATGTATCCCGCCGGAGGTTCCAAAATAGTGGTGAAAAAGTGTGTCTCAACCGGGACTCGAACCCATGGCCTTTAGCTTACTGTGCTAGAACCCTGTCAACTGAGCTGTCGATGACACACGGTTATCAATTGATTATTTACAATTTACTTGTACCATGCTACATATGAAAACGAATTATGTACCTGTGGAATGTTTCCATCAACTCCCTGGTTCGGTTCTGCTATGCTAACTTCCAACTGCATTGAGGCAAAGTACTCTTCCAGCTCTATGTTAACGTCATAGCTGTTATATTCGATATTTGCGATGTGTGGCGAAGTCATATGAATCCCATCTAAAAAGATAAGGAGATTTCTTTAAATAGGATATATATATATATATATATATATATATATATATATTCTGAGAATCCAAACTCTAGAGACACAGTATAAACTGCTTTAACCAGCCAGTCCAAACCCCAAAACTGGAGCGTTGAATTAAGAGTTACTAATAACTCATTTTACGCCTATTGAATCAGGGATATTTTAAAAACCGTTGAATAAACCTATGCTTTTGATCGGCGCATATACATTATTGTACGACCTGAACAACTGGCTAGAGTTTTGACAAACAGTTTTGTAGTGCAATTTTGCCATTATTTGGAGAGTTAGATTCTTTAAAGATGTATATAGAAAGTTTGTGTTGTTCATTTTTATGATTAAGTTCTATATGTAGGTAAACGGTACTTATTTCATGTTAAACATACTGTCAATAGTATTATTTTGAAATGTATAATGCACACTGATGGCATCATTACTCCAATTACTGTTAATTTGTATCAATAACATAATAGCATTCAAACTTACTTTCAATTATATCTCTCCATGCAAGTGTATAACCCCAAGTATTGAATACTGTATTTACTGACTGATAGTTCATTGATAATTCTTACGTGTTGATATCTTGTAAAATGCCACAATACTTTCTGTTTGATGTATGAAGTAAGGCATCATATAACCCATACAATTTCATAAGTTTTGTTTCCAGATGAATTCAAAGTTTTGTGATTCACAAATGCCTCAAGTATAATCTGACTGACCAAAGGTGTGTCAACATACCATTCGGTGGTCAGTATGTTGAAAGAATCAATCTGCAATGGCTTGAGAAAACTGCTTTCAAAACACTCGGAACATTTTGTGTTTCACAGTTAGATTCACTATTTTCAGTAATAATATTTTTCCAGCAGTACAGAACACAGTACAGAACACCCAGCAGTACAGAACACCCAGCAGTACAGAACACAGTACAGAACACCCAGCAGTACAGAACACCCAGCAGTACAGAACACAGTACAGAACACCCAGCAGTACAGAACACCCAGCAGTACAGAACACAGTACAGAACACCCAGCAGTACAGAACACCCAGCAGTACAGAACACCCAGCAGTACAGAACACCCAGCAGTACAGAACACAGTACAGAACACAGTACAGACCACAGTACAGAACACAGTACAGAACACAGTACAGACCACAGTACAGAACACAGTACAGAACACAGTACAGAACACAGTACAGAACACAGTACAGAACACCCAGGAGTACAGAACACCCAGCAGTACAGAACACCAAGCAGTACAGAACACCCAGCAGTACAGAACACCCAGCAGTACAGAACACAGTACAGAACACAGTACAGACCACAGTACAGAACACAGTACAGAACACAGTACAGAACACAGTACAGAACACAGTACAGAACACCCAGCAGTACAGAACACCCAGCAGTACAGAACACCCAGCAGTACAGAACACGTTCTTTCAATTTTCCCATTGTGTAATCATCACGCATTTGGAAACGCATTTTATTCTCTGATTTTCACCAAAGTAAGGAACACTGTCACTTTCAAAAAAGACAATTTCTACACAGTTTTCATTATGCTTCCTTGCCAAATATGAACTGACACATGTTGCACAATCTGTCATTTGCGAAACATCACTTAAAGTCGTTTCAACATAAACGTGGATGGATGGTACATGTGAACACACGTTTGTACAATCAACACAGATGATATTGCTGATGTCACTTTCATCGTGGAATATAGCTGACAACTGTTCCTCCAGTGCATTCGGAACATGTAAGCAATTGGCGCTGACAGTTATTCCGGACTGGATATCTCCTGTAGCTTTGCGCAGAACACTCCTTGCAATTGTATCTTTTGCATTTTTGTGGAAATTTAGAGATATTTCCTTTGTAGTTGAAATTCTTTGGAAAAACTCCCACCTTTTAGCCAACAAACTTTCATAACTTTCATTTGAAATGTCGATCGAGTTTGATACACACAAATGGTGCTCTAACAAACAAATATGTTTGCAGTCATGTTCTGTGTAATCCGCTTTGTAAATATGGCTAAGGGTAGTAATCGATTCTTCATTAATATCAATATTTCTGGTGTACTGATTGTCTTTGTGATTTTGCTTTTAATAATTAATCTAATAAATCTTTAGTTGACAAATCGGTGTTGGTTTTCTATTTGAAACTATGTGGCTGGCAACTTCCTTTGTGATATCTAGGCAGATTTTAAAACTGCCAACATGGGCAAACACAAACGACAGGATGGCGTGAACACTAACTGCAGCACTATTATCAATTTCTATTATCTTGTGCTAAAAAGGGCGCTCAGTATTTGACTTTTTGATGGCGGTGTCAGTGGGTTTGTGGTTCAATTTCAGAAAGTTGATAAAATCAATTATTTTCACAAATTGTCCATTTTCAAAGTCATGAATCTTTAGATTCCGGAGGAAAGCTAATTGGAATACCATCTGGAAAAAAATATGAATTTGACATATTACTAACTGCTGAATATATTGCACCAATAAAATATTTTTTTGTTTGTATGGTGTTTTACGTCATTTTCAACACGTGTAAGGTTATATATGACGGTCGATTGTTTTGTGGTGGAGGCACTCCACCTCACTTTTCCTGGGTAGAACCAGTACTGTACACCTCCCGCCATCCGTAAGACTCGACACTTCCTCACTTACATGTCGAGCTATTTATTTATTGCTAGTGTTTATATACTTGTATGTGTGATAAGGTCTATGAAATAAATGCAAGCAAACATGAAAACATTGCTTGTTTAGCAATCCTTGTAACGAAAATGTGAAAATGTGATTTTATGTAATGTCCGTCCCCAATCCGATATATCACACACAAAATGTAATAACTTTTTTTTGGACATAGACTTATCTTTTCTTGATTTCAGTATGTTATGATATGTATACATCTTTCATAAAACTTTAAAATTTTAGGGATATTCACACTGTTATTACCTCTGATGATCCCTGATGCTAACTGAAATGGCCCATTTACTGTGCAGCAGGCCATATTTCAAATATTGATACAATTTGTTGTTTTGAAAGTCAAAACAATATAAGGTATGCATCTTAACACGTTTCTTTCTCAACACATGCAATTTTTTCAAAATTCAAAATTTAGAGAATAAAGAATATTTAATCACCCGGAGATAGAAATATTCTTTATACCTGCATATGATATTTATTTGGAGTGTCTCTAAAATTATGTATCAAGGAATATTTAGTAGACCATGTCTGAATGGGATTCAGATTGCTAAATCGCTCTGCAATGTATATTAAGTAATATTAGGTCTCTCTCTATATATAACTGTATATATCTTACCTTTATTCCTTTTCAGCTTCCATATCCATCTTTTTGCAAGTTCATCTCACACTTATTCCTACCCATCAGGAACGTTAATATAAAATGATACAAACATGCACCACAAACGGAGCCACAGATAACATGTGGTTAAAGTACCTCTACACGGCATACACTGACACATGGCTTGACCTAACTAGCCTGGCCTCATTGGCCTGGCCTGGCCTGATCTTAAACTTGTTTACCTTAATTGTTATTGTTCCAGGTCATGTCCTTAGTCAGGTTCTTCGCAATGAGGGGCATTCACAAAAATGTTTGAATCTTAAATAACTATAATTGGTTGCAATGAAGTAGAACTGATTATGAGATGTCAATGGTACTAATAATGAGAAACGTGTAAATAAAGAAACATAATAATAGTGTGCAAATGGTAAAACAATAATAGTTAGGATATATTCATATTCATATGAAAAATAAAGTGAATTAATGTTTGGCTTGCATGAATGATAAATCAGTGACAGGATAAATTATTTTATAACAATAGATTAATATGATTCAAAAAATAAGTTATGGAATGACAATGTTTTTGGAAAGGTGAGTTGGTGTATCGATGGTTAAATAAAACTGTATGGGTAGTGGGGTGATAGATAGGTGGATGGATGGTCGAATGAGTGATTGGGTGGTTCCGTTTTGGTAGGGTGGAATTGGGGGAGGGTAGCTGGATGGTAGGGTGGGTAGTGGGATGTGGAATACGCTATAAATATATAATCTGAACATATTGAATTGTAAATAATTGTACTATATTTGCATATTGTTTTAATGGAGATTTTGTTATTTAGTGTTATTATGCTAAATGCTATATGTGCTTGTTGCATTAATTTACTTGTTTAGAAATTATATATGTTTCCATTTTTGCTATTTCACATTAATAAAAACAAGTTTTCATTATATCATAAACTGTTGCATTTTACCATCATATATCAAAAACGTGTTGTTTCAACATACATGGTAACTACCAATTTAAATTTCTGAATGACCGTCACAAGGTGCACAGTTCCTAACATAATTAGTACAGCTGCATTGTCCCATGAGACATGTGCTAACCTTAATGTGAGCCACTGACCATCTAGAAACAACATAAATGAACTTGGATACTCAAACATTAACCCCAGTTTTGAAGCAATGACCCTTTGGTCTGACCTAAACAAGTCCCAAGGGACCAACTAATCTTAGGCCAGGACAGGCTAGTTAGGCCAAGCCATGTTTCAGTGTAAGCCATAAACAAGTGACTAATTTTAACATATAACAAGTGTGGGGGTTGTTCCTGATTTGAGACCATAACCAGCACTAAATTGTGTGGTACAGTGCAACAAATCGAGTTTGCCAGGCTATAGGATTAGTACTTTAGCTCAAGCTATCGATAATATTCCATCAATACTGAAAATGGCATTGGAAGCAACGAGGAATTGAAAGAAGAACAGACAGAGAAATGTTAGATGAGTTTTTTTCAGTCTTTTGAGAAGCGAAATATATGGCGCAAAACTCTTTACACCCACCAGCACCGCATGCGGTATTCTGTTTTTAAGCCACAACAAGTCTCAGCGATACATGATGACCAGTATGCAATGACACTACTGATTCGTATTCGTTGCACCACTTTACGACGACCACATATCAATAATCGAACGTAAGTGTGAATGTCGATAAATACTGAAAAGGGGATCCCTTGGAAACAGCGAACAATTAAGGGATATCGAGCAAGTTGTAGACTCGTTTTAACTGTTCATGAACGGTAATATATCATGCAACATCTCACGACCACTAGACACGATTTTAACGGTCTCAACTTCGCACAATATAAACAACTGGGAATACATTTTCTACATTTTGTAGATATCTAAAGCAATTCCAAGTAGCAGGTCGTCGTCCTCTTAGGAAACAGTTATACGGAAGGACGCGTACATATTAGATGTAAACCATTAATAAATATAAATTACTCCAATGTGAAGAAAAATGTAGTCCGTAATATAAAATCTGTTGTAGAAAAAAATAGCAATTTATGTGAAAAAAAGTTGTTTCATTCCTGTGTGTGATAGTGTGTGTGTGTGTGTGTGTGTGCGTGTGTGTTTGTGTGTCTGTGCGTCCGTGCGTGTGGTGTTATGCAATTTAATGTAATGTAATATGTAAATAAATATAATATGTAATGTAATGTACGTATGTATGTATGTACGTACGTACGTATGTAGCGTTTATTGAATCCTCAAACTTGAAAATGTCGAAACTTGTGAAGCCAAAATCATTATCGTTGATTTCAGGTGGAAAGGTAACTATTGGTTTTTTTCCTGGAAAAAGTATACGGACCTGTATATTTCTTGTTTTATAGCAGTTTTATCGGAAAAAGACGTACACCAACAAAGGCATCTCAATTTCATTTGCTAGAAAACTGGACGGTGATATTCTTGTTTATTAGAAACATTATAATGCATACTTGTTAATGAAGGAACGACATTGTTGTTGTTTACATTCTTGAAGATGCGTTTACTTCACTGATAAAGCATATGAGGAAGGTCATCAGATACTATCTTTATTAATTAGTAAGCAGTGTGTTTGTGCCCAGCTGGTTACTGTGGTAATATATACTTTAAAATCATGGCATTTCGTTTACTTTGTTAAGAGTAGATTGTGAAATACCATATGTACACTGTATAACTTTTCTATAAAGTTGTGAAAAGAATGTGTCCCCGAACTAACATAATTCACACTTATTAGCACGTAACATTGTTTGACCATATCAAACAAAATAGAGATTCTATGGTTCGACAAAACGTATAGGTGTTTGATTACTGAAATACCTGCATTCTGAGAACCTGGAGTATGATTGCGTTCGATTTTTTATAGGCATACTTTGTCGCAAATTTCAATATAACCGATTGGCTTGGACGGCTTTAACGTTTTACAGAATGGTCGATATCGGAGAAATACATGTGCGATCGGAAACAATATTCGCATTAAATTGACGTTTGAATTAATAAGTACAACAAAGTGGATCTCTTACAAGCAATGAGCGAAAACACGTGGGAATAGTAGAAGACTCGGTTGTATTAAGTATATTCATAAGAAGTAATATAATGTACAACACTTTGTGATTTGTAAAGGATTTTGCTATATTACTTTTAGAGGCTCTTACCTTAAACGGTCAAAATTTTGTATCTAGATGACATAATACATATTGATTTATAAAATATAAAAATAACTGTAAACACACATACAGCTGCAATTACCAACCAGGGAAATACACGCATGCTTGTTAAACGCTCACCAGAAACAATCGCGTTCGTAATGCATTAACATGATATTCGATATTATTTTAAAAGTGTTTAAACGTTTGATTTCCCACATGCGGGAGATTTCCATAGATAAAAATCCCTATGGACCACTTAATTTGCGATCGTCGAGTTTCAACACTAATTACAGAGGGTATGAAAACACGATTAATCAGTTTTATTACACTTGCCTAAGAAACGTTGATGTCCTTTGGCGTTATCTGATAAAATACTTTAAACCTATCCTTTGCTAAACAAATACGATGGATGTTCAATTAATACGTGGACTTTTTCGATATCGCATTCATTTTGTACGTAAACCTTTCAAGATGAATGGCCACCCTTTTTTGTAGTATTATCAGTTAACAAATTTAACTCTTAAACATCATATGAACATTTCTTGTTAGCCCCTAAGAGAAACATATATTTAAAACCGCTACAAAAAAGAGTATGATGATGGACCTTTGGAAACGGCCGAAAACGACACATACGAAATATTGCAATCTCGGTTTGATTGAGACTGTTCATGAGCGGTAGTGAAATATGCTAGCTACCGCTCACACCCTCTAGCTCCGGGTTGAGCAGAACTCAATATTAATAAAATCAATAGTACACAATTTTAACCATCCCGAAGATGGCATGCATATGGCGGTGGACATGGAGTATCTTTCTTCCCCATGTCGTACGGCGTATGATCCCAGTATCTAATAAAATTAAATGCCCCGAAGTAATGGAACTTTGTTGGGAGCAGCGGTTATGAAGCCTGCATATCACAAGTAACAGTAAAAAGACTAAATTAAAAATCAAACAACATATCCTATAAGTGGTTAAACAATACCCAGAGCCTTTAATCGGCCGGAGTAGTGGAACCACTGAATCGAAAATTAAGTAAGAAAACAAATAGAAATGAAAAAGTACCATCGATAATTAAATATAAGTATCGGGCTCAGCGATCTCCAAACATCGAATGAATAACAGTACTGATTGCAAGCGCGAGGAGACATTTTACTGCCGCCACACTGCACAAGATACGCCACTGTGCTATAAAAAAGAGTATTATAATGGACCTTTGGAAACGGCCGAAAACGACACGTACGAAATATTGCAGTCTCGGTTTGATTGAGACTGTTCATGAGCGGTAGTGAAATATTCTAGCTACCGCTCACGCCCTCTAGCCCCGGGTTGAGCAGAACTCAATATTAATAAAATCAATAGAACACAATTTTAACCATCCCAAAGATGGCATGCATATGGCGGTGGACATGGAGTATCTTTCTTCCCCATGTCGTACGGCGTATGGTCCCAGTATCTAATACAATTAAATGCCCCGAAGAGCGAAATAAACATAATGGAATTTAGTTGGGAGCAGCGGTTATGAAGCCTGCATATCACAAGTAACAGTCAAAAGACTAAATTAAAAAGCAGACAACATATCCTATAAGTGGTTAAACAATACCCAGAGCCTTTAATCGGCCGGAGTAGTGGAACCACTGAATCGAAAATTAAGAAAGAAAACAAAAAGAAATAAAAAAGTTGTATGTAAAAGTATTATTTCAATGACGTAGATACTACTTTTACCACTGTGTGACTGCAAGGGGAAATGAAGTAAATCTGAATTGTATAGCTGCACAACTATTGACAGATAATTGATTAATACATTTACCTCTGGATTAATTTACTGTTCAAATTTTTCTACGTCATCAAATAAAACCTTATTCTCGCTTTTCACAGATAGTGCAATGTTTGAATTGTAAGTATCTATTAATTAAAGATTAATATACTTTGTAATCCAGTTCAAAAGAAATCGCTTGATTTAAACAGAAAGTCGATATCATGTCTCGTTACGTTGCAATGAATGATCTAATTGTGTGTGTGTGTGTGTGACAATTTTAAGATTATGCTTGATTCCGGATTTTTTTCCAGAAAAATGGACCGAAATGAACATACCAATGGAGATTTTAATAATGTTAATAATTATAGGGGCTTCATTTCTAGTAAGCTGCTTATCTAAGTCTTTCACACCTATATTAAATAAGAGCATTGTATTTAGGAAAGGGCGTCTGATATAGTGTTTGTCTTAATAAATACTGCGCAAAAGTTTCTTAATGATAAGAAAATATTATACTGTGTATTCATTGATTTGAAGAACTGTTTTGATACGATTTATAGAAATGCATTATGGGTGAAACTTTACAACGTTGGAATTCAGGGTAAATTGTTAATACCATTTAAAGAGTGAAATCATGTGTTAGGAAATGTGAACCATAATGTGGTTCGAATATTGACTTTCATACTCCATCCAACCCCTTCTCCAAGAAGAAAAAACGGGGTTGGCTGGGGTATGAAATAAAACCTTAATTTCGGCTTAAAACGTTTGCATATTGTAAAATTAAAACATTTAATAGGTAATTTTAAACAGGTTATCACATTTTTTCAGTAAGACATGTTTTTAAACGTGTTTTATTGTCGAAATATCCGTTATAAAATCCTGCTAATATAAGCTTTCTCATCGCTTAATGAAATTAAGGCGGGACCCCGTAATTTTACTCAGACTTCTCTGAATATGAAGTTATATGAAGTTATATGAACAGTACTCAGACTTCTCTGAATATGAAGTTATATATATGATATATGAACAGTACTCAGACTTCTCTGAATATGAAGGTATATATAAACAGTACTCAGACTTCTCTGAATATGAAGGTATATATGAATATAAGAATATGAATATGAAGTTGTTTAAATATGTGAATGGGTTGAGACAAGGGGAGATAAATTCGCCAACATTATTCTCGCTTTCATTGAGGACCTAGTCATATATTTACAAGAAAGATACAAATATCGGACAGGGAAAGCAGCATTCAAGGACGACAGTCAACCATAAAACACAAAAACAAACACGCAAACAGACAAACGAGACGGCAAAAGTAATAAAAAATGCAAAGGACATCACAAACACAAAAAGGTTGACAAAAGGGCTACTGCCTTGGAACGGTCAGTGGCAACAAAGGCCACTGGGGGTTTAAACCGGTTCTAGGGTGCACCAAACCTCACATCAACACAGGTTTACAAAGTGATGATATATTGTTTGGGGCGCTTGTTTCAGCCAAAGGTTTTCTACAGTAATTCGAGCAATTTAAATAATACGTACATCGGTTACATATCGTTAGAACTGGCATGTTTAGTGGTAAATAAAACTACTTTACTTTTGAAAATCGGTTTAGAAATAAATATTTTACAGCCAAAATTATTTTTTGACCTATGCAATTTCCTTGTTGTTGGGACAGCAGAAAACTAAGAAATGTCAAATAACTTCAGTAATACTTAATTTACTAATATCAAACAATTTAAACCTATTTTGGACAACAATTCTAAAAATAAATATTTTTCAAATTTTTCATACTGCAGAATTTTGCATTGAAAATGACCCATCAACAACAACTTTCGCAAATGATTTTCTATTTCTCAACCGATTTTGAAAAGTAAGGTATTTTTATTTACCACTAAAAATTTCTGTTTCACTGATATACAACTTATTTAGGTGATAGATTAATTTTATCTTAAAAGTCCAAAAAACCTTTGGCTGAAACAAGCGCCCCAAACAATAGTACTTACTTTACTCTTATTTGCAGGTGATATGATCATTTTAGGTAAATCACCTGGAGAATTGTAACAAAATATTAATCTACTTTATGATTATTGTAACAAATGGGGCTTAGAGGTGAACACGGCGAAAACAAAAGTTATGGTTGCCATTCATGTTTGTCGTTTTGCGTGTTTTTGGGTTTACTGTGTTCTGTGAAAGCTGCATATCCTGTTCGACTTTCAACTTATTTTTAGACCAAAAGACGGGATATTGAACACTGAATCATGGAATTATAATGAAGGAAACATAGAAGTAGAACATGATTTCAGTCATTTAGGAACAGCTTTTAATTATACGAGGAATTTTGCCTTAAACCAAGAACACACTAAAAAGAGATAACATAATACTTAAACATGTTTACATATCATCATTGAATGATTGTAAAAAGGGTTATACAAACTGGGTATCGAACACACATCGAACACAGAAAATATGCTAAATGAATATGGTTTTATTAATGTCTAGAATGATCGGTTGACTTTAAGTACTTTATTAACGTATTTAGATAAAGAGTTGTTGATTGTTTCATACAATGATGGTTTGTGGATAAAGAATCAAGTAATGTACTTGAATTATATAATCTTTTGTATAATGAGTTTTAATTACGAAACACACCTTGATAATTTACCATGTAATTTAAGGTCAGATTTAACAAAAATCCGAATTAGTACAATTAAAGAGGAACGCATAGTGGCGAACTGTAAATGGGTCCACCACCAAACATGCAGTGCGTTGCTAAATGATAGGGTCATAACATATTTTGATAAACCTTTTTACAAGTTTAACAAAGATAGTATGATAGTGATAACGACCAAGGATCTTACAAAGTTGGTAAATCACGTCATATAGGAGTCAGGTTGCGATAGTCCTTGTGGCAGAAGATTTCTTAAATTACTTTTATATTTGGAAAAAAGACCAAGTATGTTTAAATTCATAAAATTACTTCAGACGCAAGATATTAGTATTATTATTATTAATTTAGAAATATATTTAAGTAAAGCTTTATCTGTAAGAAACTCATTGTTGAATATATAAAACAAGGTATTTTGTATTTTCATCCTCATGTTATAGTTATATAAATATATTTGAATCTTGCCCTCCAATTCCCATACATCTTGCATCATCCTGACTAACGTATATATATAGTGGTTTGTCATATCCGGGTATACGTTTATATGTATTGGCAACTATTGAACAAATAAAATACAAGACATAGCTGTGTGCAAATGTCATTTATTCAATTTAAATGAATAAACACAATAGGAAATTATAATCTAACTAAATGTGTAACTTAGAATTCAAGTAAAAACGTCTTGTTATCTTCAATACAGTAATGGCGTAATCAAAATGATTCTACGAGTCTGCTAACGTGGAACATTCTAGAAGGGGTCGTTACACAATTGTTAATACCTAAGATTGCTAGGGTCGTTACACAATTGTTAATACCTGAGATTGCTAGGGTCGTTACACAATTGTTAATACCTAAGATTGCTAGGGTCGTTACACAATTGTTAATACCTAAGATTGCTAGGGTCGTTACACAATTGTTAATACCTAAGATTGCTAGGGTCGTTACACAATTGTTAATACCTAAGATTGCTAGGGGTCGTTACACAATTGTTAATACCTAAGATTGCTAGGGGTCGTTACACAATTGTTACTACCTAAGATTGCTAGGGGGCGTTACACAATTGTTACTACCTAAGATTGCTAGGGGGTGACTCAAATAATTGTAGCTACGGTAAACAACACATTACTCAAACTATTTAATGATTCATTTGTAGAATTACGTGACTTGTTTATAAACAATTGTATTTATGTATGTATAAATGACGATGTACGTATGTATAGGTTAAATAAAACACATGCTTTGTTCTGTTCTACTAAGATGAGAAACCCATCTACGTGGCAGTCCAAAATATTTTATATCTGCATTTCGGGAATGGCTAAATGAGAGATAATTCGTCGGAAAAAATATAGCATTGCCACTGGTAATTATGACATTTTATAAATATTGAACAAGGAGAACTACGATAAATATAAATAAATAGACACACTCTTCCTTGATTTTACGTTGAAATTGATGACGTCAGAAAAAAGCACGGAGAACTAAAATGTATATATAACATTAAATAATATTAACTTTTAATAAAACTAAAAAGTTAATACAAAAGTGAAATATTATAACTTAAAATTTTAAAATCATACATAATTTCTTCAAGATATGTGTGTTAATAAATTGCGAATACCGATATATATTAAATAAGTATGTCTTTCGGAATGACTATGTTATTTGGAATTCATATGATCTCTTTCCGAAAAGTTGATACTTATAAAACATGATTATTCAACAATGCTGTAAAATATTTATTTAATGCAAACTATGAACAGTAAAGTAATCTAATTAAATAACAATTAAGTTCACTATTTATAACATGTTTATCATTTTATAACTTTAGATTGTTGTTGGTTTTCAAGGCGAGGTCATAGCACAACAATGACGTGCTCCGTGACGGTCGCGGCTACAGAGAGTTGTAAAAACTCGTATTTCCTAAAAATCTATCTTAAACTTTTTTATAATATTTACTGATATGAAAGTGAAAATGTAGACTTTTATAGCAATATAATTTAATTTACTTGATTTATAAAAGTGTATTAACTATTAATAATGTCCACGTAATATTTGAACGGCCGTCGTATGTTCACATATACAATACATGCATTGTAATTAAAACATTGTTTTATGCATAAGCGCATTGTTTATGGGAAACAACGTGATAATATATTAATAAGTTCACTCCTGAGATATTGTTTAACTGGCACAAGTTTAATTCCGGATTTTCTAAACGTGGTAATTTATGAGTTACCTCCCATTCGAGTAGGTATCGTTAACTTCCGGTAAAACAGAAACATGGGGAAATAGTATTGTTGCATGACAAATTGTCAAAGCTACAGCGGTAATATATGTAAATTGTGACACTACATATACTTCCTAAAGATACACGAAGGGCATGAATACGAGCTATCAGCAGGACATTTTGGAAACCATCGGCCTGCACAGGAGTGTGTTCTGATCACTTTCAAGATGGCATTGGCCTAATTCGGCTCAGAGAAACGAAGTTCCCACTGACACTTGACACAAAAGACTAATACACTGAGTCATGAGCCTGTCGCTAGATCATACAGGCTTCATCGTAAACCTCTAAGGATATTCAATGATGGTTCCACTGCGGTTCAACACTGACTCATGGAGATTCAGACCACCAACCAACCAACAACACATCTCTGAGTTCTACAACTTTGCCACCAACAGAACAAGTTGAACATATGCATGGGTAATACTTTTTATAAATTATATCACTATGCCTTTCATTTAATTAATTACAAGAACGGTGCATGTTATACAGGAAGAAGCCTTCATTCTGTAAATATGAGGTATGAGTGGGGATGCGTATTTACACGTAAGCTTTATCATTGACTATCCGTTGGCAAATTCGTACAACCCTGGTCAATCTTCATTGAAAATAATATATGAATTAAAAAATTGTAGGTTTTGTAAATTCTTGCCGACTTAGTGCAATTATCATTTAAATCTGAAATTAACATATAACAATGGAATTTAGCTGAATAAACTGATACGTATGTTTATGCCATAATGATTGTGTTGTTTCGGTGTTTCCGTGGACTTGATTTGTCGTTGAAAATGTCACGAAAGATAAAGGATTTAACAAGTAAACATGCTTACTGATATAATAAAATAAAATATTGCCCATCAATTCTGTGCAGTCAATTTAGAAGTAAAGCAAAACGATTAATATTTTAAACCGAGGTTAGAAATGAAAAAAACAATACAAATTGTGATTTGCAAATAAAAGAAAAAAAAATCACATTTAATTCCCGATTGTTCTATTCTAAGTTGTTTGCCCTGCTATATGGTTGTAACGAATACCCCGCACTTGCTGTCAAAATAATATGCTATCCTTGGTTATGTCTTATCAACAGTGAAATGAAAAGCCATGGAATGATGGGGATAATTCATATTTACTGGCATACACAAATAAAACCATGTTTAAGAATTGATAAGCTTCAGTATTTAAACACTTAATATCAGTGGTTTAATCTGTACCATTAAATATCACTAGTAATCATTCATTATTCTATTAGAACAATACAATTTACTAAAAAATTATAACATGTTAGTTCTTGACTTGCCCCGTGTGGTTGCCCCCAAATTCATGTTCATTTTATCATCTTTTGTTCATGCTCATTAAAGGTCTTCATCATGTGCCATCTCGCTCAGATCACTAGAGCAGTGGCAGAAAATAATAAACGTGGCTCCAGCGTAAATGGAGTGTCTACAATAGAATTTGCAGCAACTCTGCAGTTCTGCAGGTGAGAATGTTCTAGGCCCATTATCCATATTTTATCTCGATGTACATGGAGGATGAGTCTGGCATGTTCATTCCGGTTAGTCGCCATATAACCTATCATGTGTTTCTGCGCCTTAAAACCCAATTTATTCAATTCATTGAGTTCTTGACTTGAAGAAATATAAAAAGATCGGACAGGGAATGTAGCATTCAAGGAGGACGGTCAACCACATAACACAGAAACAAACCCGCAAATAGACAAACAAGAAGGCAAAAGAAATAATAAATGCAAACGACATCACAAACACAAAAGGGTTGACAATAGGGCTACCGTCTTGGAACGGTCGGTGGCAAAGTAGGCCACTGGGGGTTTAATCCGGTTCTAGGGTGCACCAAACCTCACAATTACCCTACTTCATCCCATTAAAACAGGACAGAGTAAATAATGAAATCCCCGCCATGATCTAATCTCTAACCAACAAGGCAGCATCAATAGGCAATATAAAACACAAATATGCTCGTGTAAATATAATACAAAAAAAAATAGCCTAGAAAGCCACAATGAAGGTACTCAATGACCTGGCAGAAGCCAGAGCAACAAGAGAATAAACCATTAAGGAAGGGCACGACAAGAAAGATCATAGACAAACATCAAACGCCACCGTCCCAATGGGCTTTAGGTGAAGTCAGAGTATTGTAATTATGAGCAATATTGAAAAAAGAGTCATGCTCCAGGAAAACCGAGCTTACTGCCTTTGCCACTAGTGTAGACTTGGATCAGCCTGCACATGATACGCAGTCTGATTCTAGTCTACACTGTTCGGTAAAAGATTCCCATCGATATTTCTGAGTGACTTAATAGAAAAGAGTGCGGACTTGGATCACTCTATGCATCATGCTGGTCATGAAGTAAGCCACGTTTACCTGGACACGGCCAAAATTAATTAAGCAATTTATATACTAGTATACTGAACTGAAGACTAACTTTATCTTTTGGTAATGTGTAGATGACTAACTTTATGGTTTGGTAATTGTGTCGAACTTTCAATTCCTGTGAAAAAAACAACATTACAGTCATTGACAATTAAAAAAACCCATAACATTTATTGTTTTTCAATTTATTTTTCAGAAATATGTTCTTAAAGAAGCTGCATGAACTTATTAAACTATTTAATTGACTCATATGCGTTAATAAAGTATGATAATAGTAATAGGGTTTTGTTTTTAATCAAATATAAATCTTGATCATTGAAAATAGCTGATATAATTTAATATCAACTAACAACTATTGAGTAACAATAGAAACAATTCTTACTGTATCAAATTGCTCTATATGAGCAGGGTTTGTTTTTAGTTTCCAAGACAATTTTTAGTTATGATATAAATAAACCATTATTTAAAAAAATATCCTAATGTCTAAATTTTTTAAAATTAAATTTAGTGGGAGAGGCACTACTGAAATATATACAAAACATATTATCATGTCTTGGAAACTAACAAATACATGCAATCATTCATACGATGCTTATTGATCTATGGGAAAGCTTTTCACAACCTAACTAAAGGGAACACTACACTAAATACCATAAGGGTTCTACCTCCTATCATAGGCGAAAGTAATTTCCTATCAAATAGTCCATAATGTTTCTTTGTCATTGCTCTCGCACAGTGATTTTATGCAGTCTTTTTTATATAGTGGCTATTGTCCAACCATGTTTTTTTTAAATTTCTTGTTCGTGCAAACCAGCTAACCTCCCATTTGACCGACCTTAACATAATCATATTGCATAACAATAAAGCCTTTATATTGTTTCCATGCCACAAAACGTGTAGTTAATGAAATGCATATTGTCAAAATGATGTCAAAATTGCGTGCCCTAGTTCAATTTCCTACGGTGGGAAAACGGGCAGTATAAAAATTTGAATATGGGTGTATTAATTAATACTTAAAATATGAGCATGAATGCTGCACTAAGTGGACGAAATCCTTCTAAGAAACTATCTCTTGAAACAAATATCAATTCACATTAAAATTGCAATAAATGAGTCTATGTGCTTATGCTTTGGAGTTCTTTTAATTGTGGGACACATATGTGACTGCAGACTTTAGTAAGTGTAAGTGTGAGGTTTGGTGCACCTTAGAACCGGTTTAAACCCCCAGTGGCCTACTTTGCCACTGACCGTTCCAAGGCGGTAGCCCTATTGTCAACCCTTTTGTGTTTGTGTTGTCTTTTGCATTTAATATTGCCTTCTTGTTTGTTTGTTTGCGTGTTTGTTTCTGTGTTTTTGGTTGACTGTCCTCCTTGAATGCTACTTTCCCTGTCCGATCTTTTTGTATTTCTTTAGGATATGTTGTCTGCTTTTTGATACGCAGGCTTCATAACCGCTGCTCCCAACTAAATACCATTATGTTTATTTCGCTCTTCGGGGCATTTAATTTTATTAGATACTGGGACCATACGCCGTAAGACATGGGGAGGTAGTGCACTCCATGTCCACCGCCGTATGCATGCCATCTTTGGGATGGTTAACATTTTGTACTATTGATTTTATAAATATTGAGGTCTGCTCAACCCGGGGCTAGAGGGCGAGGGCGGTAGCTAGCATATTTCACTACCGCTCATGAACAGTCTCAATCAAACCGAGACTGCAATATTTCGTATGTGTCGTGCTCGGCCGTTTCCATAGGTCCATTATCATATTATTTGTTATCAAACTTGGCAGCACATATTCTGTATTAAAATATGTAAGTGTTTTAAGTCATGCCAGAATTTTTTTTCAAAAGGCACTGTCACAATTCAATTTGTAAATCTTTTGCTGTGTAAATAACTAAACCACATTTGGCAATGCCACAAATGCACATTTGACCCTGTCCCTGGGTGTAATATATGCTATTTTCCTTTAATTTTAGTTCATTGTTTTCATTAATGTTACAGCAAAAAACTGAATCCTTACATCCTTCACTAATAGTTTTGAATCTCCATTTATATGGACATTTCTCTTCAGTGAGATATTTGTCTGAATTTTGTCTGAAATAAGACAAACAATTCCTAATTTATATGCAGTTAAAATAAGTTGGGTACTCTTACAGTAAGAATGATACATATACAGACCATAATGACTGTTTGGGAGAAAGATCTGTTCTTAGCTTATTTTTTGTCAAATTTAATACTTGAAGCTTTATAAGTGGTATCAAAAAAGTATAGATTTGATGAACAGTAACATTGTAGCTTTGAAAAAGAATGAAAGAATGGTGTTTTACGGCACGTCGACACATAAATAGGTCATATTGTGCACAAAAACGGATGAATGATGAAGAAATGAAATGAAATTAATTAAAAATTAATGTAAATATATAAATATAAAACTATTTACAAATAAGGGATGATATGGTAGTAATATAAACTATATATGTAAATCAACAAATGCCCGAAAACGGTTATATAAAGTAGTAAATATATACAAGAACATATTATAATGATTTATATAGTCTGACTTCCTTCGGGAAATCTAAAACTAGACTAAAATCTATAGTATTAAATAACTCGGTCATAGTATTAACATTGTAGTACCTTTGACGCATAGGATCAAAGTCTACACATTCCAGCAATATGTGTTTGACCGTTAACGGTGCAAAGCAGGGTATACATTATGGTAATTGCTCACCTTGTAATAAATATGAATGAGTATAACGTGTATGTCCTATCCTGCACCGGGCTAGGACAACTTCCTCTCGACGAATGGGTCTAGTAGAATAACACCATTCTCCGAGTAACGGTTTAATTGAATGGAGTTTATTGTTAACTGACAAATCCCAAGCGGCTTGCCAAGAGTTACGAATATATGTGTTAATACAACTTTTAAAATCAGTATAAGGTAATTTCGTATCAGATATATGTAAACCTAATGCTGCTTTAGCAGCACTATCAGCTCTATCATTACCACGTATTCCTACATGGCTTGGAAGCCAGCAGAAAATAATAACATTATCAACTGTAAGAGAATTGACTTTTCTAAAAGTTGAAGCACAACTGGGTTATCATGTTTCATATTACCCAGTGCTTGAAGAGATGAAAGGGAATCAGAAAATATTACAAAATGGTCACCATCAGATTCCTGAATACAATGTAAGGCAAGTTCAACTGCCTTAAGTTCAGCTGAAAGGATAAAGGCCTTGTCAGGCAGGCGGCTCTCTATGCTGTGTTTGTGAATAACAGCTGCTGCAGCCACCCTATCTTCATCTTTAGAACCATCGGTATATATATGTTGAAAGTTACTGTATTTCGATTTAATTTCATTAAATTTGCTTTGAAAGACATTAGGGTCTGTACTGGCTTTGTTACTATTACAAAGATCAGTTGTTGCAAACACTATCTGAGGGGCGGATCGTTAAGTCCTCTTGCTATTTTACAGATCTCTTTTCAGATCCAAGCTGGACTACGGCTCGATAGTATATGGATCGACTCGCAAGTCGTACTTGCAGATGCTCGATCCTTTACATAATCAAGGATTACGACTCGCCTTAGGTGCCTTTCGTACATCACCAGCTTTGAAAAAGAGATGTGGTTCTAGATGTCTTTTGAAATACATACCCAGCAGGGCATGTACAACTGGCTCTCACTATTGAATATATTGGGGGTATATTTGGTCATCAATATCCATTGTAAATAGGTGCCTTGTTTCACAGATGGGTGACATTTTGATCTAATACAGCACAAATCATTATTTGTTTATCATCACTTTATGGATATATTTCTTTTTATAAAAGTTCAGTCCTCGTATGTATTGTCGGCAGAATTCAATCTTTAATGTGTCACTGGTTCTATGACTGCTATGAATCGGATACTGTTTTATATCAGAGATCAAGATGTGTCTGCGGATGCATACCTTTAATATGTAATACACTCATTCTGTATGGCATTTGATGTTTCTGAGGATGCATGCTGTTAATATGTAACGCACTCATTCTGTATGGCATTTGATGTTTCTGAAGATGCGTGCTGTTTATATGTAACTAAATCATTCTGTATGGCATTTGATGTTTATGAGTATGCATGCAGTTAATATGTAGCACAATCATTCTGTATGGCATTTTATGTTTCTGAGGATGCATGCTGTTAGTATGTAACACACTCATTCTGTATGGCATTTGATGTTTCTGAGGATGCATGCTGTTAATATGTAACGCACTCATTCTGTATGGCATTTGATGTTTCTGAGGATGCATGCTGTTAATATGTAACGCACTCATTCTGTATGGCATTTGATGTTTCTGAAGATGCGTGCTGTTTATATGTAACTAAATCATTCTGTATGGCATTTGATGTTTATGAGTATGCATGCAGTTAATATGTAGCACAATCATTCTGTATGGCATTTTATGTTTCTGAGGATGCATGCTGTTAGTATGTAACACACTCATTCTGTATGGCATTTGATGTTTCTGAGGGTGCATGCTGTTTATATGTAACACACTCATTCTATATGGCATTTTATGTTTCTTTCTGAGGATGCCTGCAGTTTATATGTAACACTTTCATTTTGTATGGCATTTGATGCTTGATAATATGTAACACACTCATTCTGTATGGCATTTGATGTTTCTGAGGATGCATGCTGTTACTATGTAACACACGCATCTGTATGGCATTATGCATGCTGTTGATATGTAACACAATCATTCTGTATGGATTTAATGTTTCTGAGTATACAGTAGGAACGCCAGCCCTATGGCGTAGGAATATTTATCAAACAAGGTCACGTGATAAAATCGATAACAAAATGACATTATTGGGAAAATTTTCACTGTTCAGATTTATACAACTCTTATTTATAAACTGTGATTATAACAAAACACAATCACAGATCGTTGTTAAAGTAATAATATTCACAAACTACATTGGTCGAACATAATTGGCGTACACTTCGTGTAATTCCCATTAATAGTTAAAGGTATTTTTCAAAGGGATGAATTTAGGTTGTTTTACGGTTTAAATTGCCAAAAATGCGCTTTTTTAAATCAAAATCGATTTATTTCGTCATTTTAGAAGCGAGAATAAAAACAAATGCATGTACGCGTAGATAAATCTTTCCTCTGTCCATATGCACATTTTTAATGAAATCGGAGACAAGTACTTTTTTTTCCCCAAAATTAACTAACATGACCCACGGACGCAAAGACGGCATAAAGCATATACATTTACAGACGCGACCGGGTACACAAGAAATGAAATAATTCCATTATTTCAATACATATATTTCAAATGTATGTATCCATGCATTCCAGATTAAATTTCTGATCTATACATGCTTTTGGTTTATGCCGGAGTGGTCAGAATATGTTTTAACAAACCAAATTGTAACGGTACGTCGGGAAAAGAAATGAGGATAGTGAAAATATATGTTGCAGTGCTAATTTTCTGAATCCGAAAAAAATGCAAAAAAATGAAGTTTTAACATCGAGAATGAATTTTTTTTCATGAAAGTGTTTATTGACATGTCTACTATTAAAACCCAAAATTTAAAGTCAATCAGAAACTAGTACTTTTATTTCCCCAAAATTAACAAAGTACACCGTGTTCGCTAAAATATGAATAATCGCCTTTCGAAGTTAATGTTCACGCGGGATATAAAACCATGACATTGTGAAATCCTTTTTAAGAGATATATTGATTTTAACATTGTTCTGTATTTAATAAATTATTAGAGTAGAATGTTCACAGTTTTTCTCAAGGACACCATTAAGGTAGTATCCCTGCAACCCCGCCCCTCATTCCACCCCCACCACCCTCCATACCGTATTTATTAAGTTGTATATAGCTGCGAATGTGCAGTTTTAATCAAATTCGATTTATTTCATCATTTTAGAAGCGAGAGAAAAAAACAAAAGCATGTACGCGTAAATACATCTTTCCTCTGTAGATATGTAACATATAAAAAAAATCGGAGGCAAGTACTTTTTCCCCCCGAAAATTAACGAAGTACACCGTAATCGTTTAAATACGCCGAATTGACGTTCCAAATCGATGTTCGCACGGAATAAAATTGTGGAATTATGAATTCATTTATAAAGATAAATCGATTTCAGCATTGTTCAGTAGTTGTTATATTATTGTTGTAGTATGTTCACAGTATTTATGAGAGCAACATTACGGTAGTATCCCTTCAACCCCGTGGGCTTCCCCCCTCCAACCCGTACACACAATACGTTGTGTATTGCTGAGAATGCGCCTTTTATTCAAACCGATTTATTTCGTCATTTTAGAAGCGAGCATAATAACAAAATCATATAGATACATCTCTCCTCTGTATATATGTAGAATTTCAATAAACGGAGACAAGTACTAATTAAGTAACAAGACCGTCCGACCCAAAGACGGCAACATTCATATTCATTAAGGAAAGACGACCGGCTACAGAAACAAATAATTTCGTTATGTAAACACATATATTTAAAATGTATGTGTCCATGTATTTTACACTAAATTTTTGATCTATACATGCTTTGTGTTTATGTCAGAATGGCCAATTTACTTTAACAAACAATGTTGCAACGGTATATCGGAAAATGAAATCATGATGGCGGCAACATACGTTGCAGAGTTAATTTTCGAAATCAGAAAAAGCGATAAACTAATATAAGTTTAACAGGCAGAAAGAAGTATATTCTTTTAACTGTTCGTTTAAAACTGAGGGGGCGACTCGAGTTTTAAAGAAAGCAAGATTGGCATGTGTCCCTTTAACCAAGTAAATAAATGACTGACGAGTAACAGACATGCTACTGTCAGTAACAAACATGATTATGTGTAGACTCGAAGATTTCATAACATAAACGTGGACATGTCATTGTGTCAATGGAGCACTTGCCAGATTTGTGGTGTTGTGAAACACTGTACGCGCGAATCCAAAAAGTGCGAGTCGTTTATATTTATAGGGCATATATTGTTATATATATATATTTATATATATTATTTATATATATTATTCTTTTATATTTATATGGTCCCAGAACGCAGTCATACTCACTACTTTATTGAAAGTAAATACTGAATATACATGTGCGGTGCGTTACGATCTGTAGTATTTGAAAACAGACATATTAAACATTTCCCTGAATATATATACTATATTCGTAGAATTATTTTTTCCTGAAAAAAAAATACATGTTTGTTTTCAGCAGTTGAAATCTACTATATTCTGCGAATATTGCTACTTTGAAAATTTGAATACGTCTGTTTTCATCAAATAGCATGTTTTGTTTGTTTTAATATATATATTTTTTTTAATTTATGATTTAAAAAAAAAATGGATGATCAGAATATGTCTTACACACTGTTGAATCCTGTAATTTAACAAGTGGTTTGGTTCACAGGCTACAGTATCGGTGAACAAAACCACTTGTTTTACCGGATTCAACATTGTGCAAGAAAATATTCATATATTATACCATTAATATTATAACATGTGTGTTGTAACATATGCTTATCCTTGGATAGTGGATGTCTGCAGGGAACTTCTGTTACCTAAAAATCAAACGATCATCCTCTTTTCACTGTCCACCAATGAAATTTCATGAAATTTGCTTTAGGTAATAGGAAAAACTGTGTGGGTAATACATTTCATTTTCCCGTCATGTTAACGGACCTTTCATCTACTGACTTCAAAATAAACAGGGATTATCATTTTACCAAAGGCAGTACAAAGTTTCGTCAAAATCCAACAAGTAGCGCAGACAAGATTTGTGACGGACGAACGGAAAGTCCAAATATATTCTGTCTCACCTACCACTTTGTGGAGGAAGTCATAATTATAAAGACAATATTTTATTTCATATGTATACTTTATTAAGCAAATAATTGAGCGAACATTAACTTCAGCATTGACTCTGGCCAGTGGTGTACATGGAGTCTTCTTCCACATGACGTGCAGACTGAAAGAAAAGAAAGACATAGAATAAAAAGTTAATATAAGTCGAGCAGAGTATTCAACTTAAATCATGTGTTGCGAGGGGGAGCTAGGGTATGTTTAGGGGAATGGGACAGTTTAAAATTTAATTATTGTTTAACGCCTCATCAACACGCTGTTCAGGTTATTTCGAGCCGCCCCAAAGAGAGGAGGAAAGATACATAGGCATCCAGGAGCCCTGCCCTACGCTTACTACCGATTAGATACCTATGGTTCTTTAACGTGCTTGGAGGACAGACTCCGATACACAGGACCATCCGGTTTACGTTCCCATCAGACGAACGAGGCTAGCAGGACACATCGAAGTAACCCAGTGGCGCCAGTAAGAATTGAATCCGTGTTCACTGGATTCAAAGCCGATATGTTATAAACGTCCCTTGACCAAAACTGAGTAAATGGCACATCAAGCAAAGGGTCAATACATATTATATTGTGTATCATACTAGTATATGATTGAACTGACATGATTATAGAACCATTTTAATGTATTTTGCAACCCAACAGTACAGCAAGAATCTATTATAAGGAAAGTTAAATCTGACAGAGGGTGCAATGCTCTATAAGCCATTTTTACTAGAATAAAATACAAGTCTTACCAAAAATCTAAAATTGTTAAATTTTACACGTTTTGTTCATATGATATTTTACTTTAATGACTTAGTAAGGTCATTTTACATGGGGAGAAAACATTAATATACAACTATTTATTTTCTTTCTTTAAATCTGGTGATGCCGCTAGTTTTAGAAATAAAACATGATTAAATAGGGCAGTTGAGAAGACACTTTTGTAGATGTGTGGTCTGTTCTGATGTGAAAATGTGTAAAACAGACACAATATTGGAAATTTGCTCTGTGTCCCTTTAATAAATTGGAGACCCATCACATAGACCAATGAGTTGATGTTAAAGGGACACACGGCAATCTTGAAGTATTTATCAAGCTTTAACATTAGCATCTTCATTTGTTAACCTGGTAACATTTTAAATTTAAACCTGCTTGCATTAAAAGTTAAGTAAAAGTGTTTCATTTTGTCTTCGTTATTCTATCAAATACTTAACTATGTTATGGGTGCACTATTATCAACAGTAAGTAATGTGTAAAACAATTTCTTCTGAACTATTCTAATACATAATATTAATGATGCACAAATGCAAACTATGCAGAAAAATTAACCGAACTCCAGAAGTGTTAAACAAATAAAGACTGCCTAGTGTCCCTTTAACACAACTTGTTTTCGCATGTATCCAGCACATGTAGTTTACACGAGCTCATATGACAATCACGCTGCACTATCACTGAAAACATTTTTTACTCTAACTTTAAACAGCACCGTGCCAGCATAACACAAACTCCATTTAAAGAACTACACAAGTGCAAACAATTTTTAAAAAGGCTCTTACCTCCATATGATCCAATGGCATTTAATACGGCTTGACATTCTGAAGTCGTCAGTATCAATTCACTTAGAGCTGCTCAAGGGCACGATTCACATTTGAGGCCTCTCTGAAAACAACATCAATCCAATGTCAATGATAAAACAGACATATTTTATCCTTTGTTATACATAATGTAACATATTTAAAAAAGAAAAGATAAAAGAAAAAATAAATTGAATAAAGCATGAATACTACTTGTGCTCAATAACACGGTTAATGTAATAAAAACATCTCTCATCATTCATTATACATGTAAAATATAATGTAGCCCAACTGGAGATCCATTAAAAACATTGTTCCACTTTCACAGCATATGTCCAGCCCATGGAATAGTCACTTCTTTTGAGACACACTGGAGGCAAGCGTAGTAGCTTCACCTCCTTAAAGGCTTTATTGAAATGTACTTTCTCGAAATTGCGTTGTTTTTTTCGCAACAGAAAGTATGTAGTAAATGTAAATAAATGTCAATTCAAAATCACTTCCTTGCCTCAAAACTTTACTGTACATAAATATGAATCTGACCGATTTCAGTCAAATGTCTATGGCAGATTACATTGTTTCAATGGTAGTTGTATCGGGTTATGTATTCACGAATGTGCGAGAAAATGGGGATAACATAACGATATAGAGACAACGCTAACAATTTACATTCATGCATCTGAGGGGTGGGGGTCGGAGTGGAGGGGGTTTCTAGTTGTCTTACCCCCTCCTTGTTTTCGGTATGCAAGCTCCATCTACCCCCACACCCACATCTACCGTACTTGGGTGGGGGCGGGGTGCAGGGGAAATTGATAGCATTTCTACTAGCAATTGTTTTATTCCACGAAACATTCTACAGTTTACAGTACATCCAGTTACTGGAAAGATCGGAGTACACGAAAAACACTTATAGTAATTATGAACTTTCTATTATACAGTATACACCACTTTTTTAGGCACTGTATTTGGCCAATGTCTAAATATGCACGATCTAAAAGTGGTGTGTACTTTTTATTAACAAACACATTTTAATGACAAAACAAATACCTTGATCATGGACCTCCAGCAGCAGACAGTAATCCCAAATCCAACTTGCAACAACATGTCAATTTCACGTGTCAAATTATGTCACGGTGACCTGTCAGTCACCAACACTGCATCGTGTTGACACATAATGGGATGTTATTTCGTCCGGTAAGGTATTAGTTTTTACATAATCTACGGTATGAAACACTGTACGCGTGTTGTTAGACCCAATAGGTACCCGCAGTGCTCGCCGGCGTAGCGCGCCCAATTTCGGGTGAAAAAAAATGGCGTCTGTTTTAATTGAAAATTCGTAAAATAGTCCGTAAAATACAAAGAAATAGTCCATGTTCGCGGAGTTAAAATGCGAACAGAACTGATATGTTATAGGTCCGTGGCGTTCCTACTGATATATGCTGTTGATATGTAATACAATCATTCTGTATGGCATTTGATGATTCTGAGGATGTATGCTGTTAATATGTATGCCAATCGTTTTGTATGGCATTTGATGATTCTGAGGATGTATGCTGTTAATATATATGACAATCGTTTTGTATGGCATTTGATGTTTCTGTGGATGCATTCTGTTAATATGTAACTAAATCATTCTGTATGCCATTTGATGTTTCTGATGATGCATGCTGTTAATTTGTATGACAATAATGTTGTATGGCATTTGATGTTTCTGTGGATGTTTTCTGTTAATATGTAACTAAATCATTCTGTATGGCATTTGATGTTTCTGATGATGCATGCTGTTAATATGTATCACAATCATTCTGCATGGCATTTGATGTTTCTGTGGATGCATTCTGTTAATATGTAACCAAATCATTCTGTATGCCATTTGATGTTTCTGTGGATGCATTCTGTTAATATGTAACTAAATCATTCTGTATGGCATTTGATATTTCTGAGGATGCATGCTGTTAATATGTTGCACACTCATTCTGTATGGCATTTGACCCTTTTGCGAAGGCATGCTGATAATATATCCGCTCAAAAAGTGATTATCGCATTCGAATGCATGTTGTTAATATCTACTAAAATCGATCGTTCTGGGTCCTATAGAAACCACAGCGTACGAACGCAATGGCATCGTAGGTCCGCCATATAAGAGTCGCTGCCGTTCCAGAATCGAATCACAGACAGTTCTAAACTGTCAATCATGCTTAAACACAATTCAACAAATAAGATAAACACACGGCGGTGTTTTGCTACTGACCATTCCAAACACACGGCGGTGTTTTGCTACTGACCATTCCAATTTTTCAGTACCCACTACTGTCAGCTTTTATATGTTTGAGGTATCGCAAACTTTGTTTTTAATTTTACTTTTAATTGTGTTTTTTTGTAATTGCACGTTTTTGGTTGTCTCTATTCTGTACAAACTACATGACCTGTTATACCTACACTAGTAGATCCATCACATCTAACAGGGTGATGCTACATAACAGAGTATCCAGTCGACCAACACCTCGACCAAGCTCCACCACTTTGGAAAAGAGACGGACATTTAAAAGAGAATACTTTTATTTTTAAGCAATACTGAGGGTCATATAGATAGAGAGTGTGAAGGCAAGAGTATAAAAAACGTGAGTGGATCAGACATTGTTAACAAAGCGCATTATGTAAACCATATACAGGGATAGTTCACCTAAGAATTGGCGAAAGACAGATGATGATAGACGAGAGTAATCACCAGATAACAGAAGGGTATGGGCATTGTGTATGACGGACGGTACATGTTTAAAAAAGATGTTAAAGTGTTAAGGGATACGGGTTGTAAACTAGAAGTTTTATGGAGGAGTCGAGTTCATAATAGTCAGATGTTAGACAAAATGTATGTGATAATAGCTATAGATAGTCAAGCTAGGATTGTTCCAGCAGCTCGGGTTACGGTTTACACTCTATATGTTCAACGGGTGTAACCGGGTACAGGTAAATGGTGAATAATCGATTTCTAGCTGTATGTCCTAGATAGCTCAGCTGGTAGAGCGCTGGTACGGTACAGTAATCCAGAGACCCTGAGTTCGAGTCCCGGTTGAGGAACGATTGTTTCACCACCTGTTATGAAGGTATGGTATTGGACTCGCTTCTCTGTGACTTGGTAATCGGCAATATTAGTGGTGCATTAGACAAGCCAGCCATATGTTTGAGCGAACGTTCTAAAGATGTTGGGATACTTTCTCATAAGATATATATTTGCCTTTGTAATTCAGTCGCTTAAATGGCTACAAAGATATGACAAAATACCCATTATAAAGATGCAGTATGATTGGCAACATTGTTCGCGTGTTAACACATTTCTTCTGAAGCATCAGTACTAATCTTAATTATGCTCGAACGGCTCGAACTAAATTACAGTTATCTCACTTATGTGTGGTTAATTTAGCCATAGGTGATGTGTCGTGTTGTGATTACTTTCCAAGCTTCTTAAATCAAGATCGCGTTATGTGATGTTCTAAGGACACATAGAACCCCTCAATTCAGACTATTCTAATTAAAAATTTCTTATTGATTTTCTTTGGCCAACGTATTCGATGTATTGTTCAAAATTGTGTTATTGCTGATACATATTTATAAATATTTATCATATTTTAATTAAATAAGTTTACAGACAAATATTTCTTAGTAAAGCATTGTGCATGGTTCTTCTGTTAGCATGTATTTTAAGCTGAGCCTAATAGAAACGGTATTTTTGATTGGAGAGGAATGTCATACTATCACGCAAATCAGTTGTTAAAATCATGTTTACCAGTGTAATGTATTTTACTGTGTACTTGCATGTAATCACTTACTTGTCAATCTTTATTTTTTTTCTTTTTTTTTCTTTTTTCAAACAAACATATAAAACTCATTATATTCATATTGTTATAATATTTGACTTTCATACAATAAAATCTGTATAAAGCGGTAGTCTTTACATTTTTTTAAACATTGAATTGTATGTGTTTTTCTATAATAAATTACATGTATAGCCATTTTTATAAATAAAAAAACACTACTGAGTAAGGTACTTTTGTTTTATCGGAGGGAAAGATAGAAAAAAATACAAATGAAAAAAAGAAAGAAAAGGTTTTAGTTCTTAATCCACATTTCTCTTACCTAGCTTAATTGTTAATGTATATTGTATCCGATAGTTGTCAGATTCTTGGGCCGAATAAAACCTGAAAACACAAATCTTATTGGGTGAACTCCTCGCTTGTTTATGCAAAAAAAATAGTTTAAAAGGTTCATGTATTTGTTCCATTTTTTTTTCAAATGGTTCGAAAGCATTGTTTTGTGTTGCTATACATTCTAGAATTTTAAACCTGGCAATCTTGATATAATTCTTAAAATTGTAATATTTATGTTTTATGGACATAAATTATTGAATATTTGTAAGCATTATTCTTATATTGTACACACATCAACCAAAAGTTGAAATAGTCTTAATCAATTTATCTCAAATACTACCATTATAAAAAAATCATTAAACTTATTTTATTATTTGTGTACCATTGTTTTAATCATTTTTTGTATAAACTGTAAATATATTCTATTTGATGACCATATGTTAGACTAACTTGTACCCAAATATGCTATCCTTTTGAAAACAATAACATATTATTATTATTATTTATTATCAGTTATGGAAATGAGGAGATAATTCCAATGTATCCGAGCTGAACGAAACGGAAAAGGACCGATGATTCGGCTTCATTTGCATATTTTTTCAATAGAGTAATATGATAAATACATCATGGATTTATTACACTCCCACACCTCAATTTATGTGATAAATGAAGTTAAAAGTTTGGAGATCTGTACAGTGTGGAGATGTTTGCCGCGATGTAGGAAATTTCATTTCTTTAGTAAAGTGGGATGTCTATGTTTGCTTATTTCGATTCGATCTGCACGTTTTCTATAACACTAATAGGATAGCTGAAAAAAAAACACGATGTCATTTATATGATCTTGATATTTGTCTAAAGTCCCTACCGAAACTCTGAAGAATTAACATACGACGTCCTCATTCAAACATACGACGTCCTCATACGACAACGGTGTATATAGGCAGCTGTTATATATAGGCAGCTGTTGTATATAGGCAGCTACTGTAATAATTGTTGCTTATGTAGCTTTTTCGATTTATGTGATAAATAGACTCTCGCATTCGTGCCTGTTTAATACAGAATTTATTAAACTCGTTGGATAAAACTCATATAATGTTATTCAACTCGTTTTATATATTTGGTATTAAACAGGAACTCACGCAAGATCTTTTATATCTAACTACCGTCAGATCATGCACAAAGCATTGCAGATGGCATTTCATTTGACTTTTATTTGTTCTGTGTTTTGTGGTTGACTGTCCTCCTTGAATGCTACTTTCCCTGTCCGATCTTTTTATATTTCTTTTTACAATTCTTTTCTGGAACGACATTGGCACTTATTTTGCTAATTTATTAAATTTCGGATATTATTCAAAATCACCATCTATTACACAAAAGCAAGGTATAATTACGTGTTTGTCAAAATAACTAACATACGACGTCATGTAGGAAGAATAGCAGTTTTAAAAACTCTAGCCTTGCTAATTCTCATTCAGTCTTTCACTGTTTTGTCTGTCCCCACTAAATATGTTAATCAGGACAGGCATAGGCTGATGTTTAATTTATTTTGGTCAAATAAACCTGACAACATCAAACGTAATATTATGATAAATACTATCGAAGAGGATGGATTGAAAATTCAATATATTAAATCATTAAGTCACTCACTCAAATTAAGTTAGATTAAAACATTATAGACCTGATAAGTTTGCCCCATGGACATTTTTTTTTCGACGATTTGGAAAAAAAATGGAGGATATGTTGTTTGGCATCTGCATAAATACGGACTTATACAAGTAGGCGATCATATGAATAGCTGTTGGAAATATGTTGTACTGATACAGGATAATTATTAATCAGAACCATTATTCTATAACCCAAATATTAAAATAAATAAAACTTCGTTCTTTATCATGAGGGGATATATTTTTTAAATGACATTATAGACGATAATTGTTCAATTTTATCTTTTGAAAATGTATGTGCAAGATGCAGTATGCATGTCCCGTTTACCAAGTATATGGGAGTGGTCAGTGAAATCCCTGGTGATTGGAAAATATATATTAGAAACCAAACTAAGATCGAACACCCAATAAATATAATGCTATAAAGCTACAAATGGCCAAAAAAGTAAATTAAATGTTTTATCCTCAGTAGTTGAAGTCATTCGTTGAATCACCTAATACTTCCCAATACAAATGGGAGGAAGATTTGGGCATAGCCTTAAATATCGAGGATTGGAATACATTATATAAACACACCTTTAGTTCAGTAGATGATACATACCTCCAATATCCAACATTTTACAAAGAATCATTTTTTATCAATGCAAGATTACATAAATGTGAAATGTCTGAAACCGAACTGTGTACTTTTTGTAATAATTCTAATAAAACTTTTTTACATTTTTTCATGACTGCATTTTTTATTGAAATATTCTTATAAAGCTGTTCGGTCCTCTGAAGGAAAATTGCAATATTTTTATAGAAATCAAACCGGAGGATACCATTTTAGGCTCTAAGTGTTTAACAGACATTGACAATATATTATATATTTTAGCGCATCTCTATTAAAAGTATATTTCTCCCTGCAAACTGAGAAACTATTTTCCAATTTATTTTGTTTAAATACAACAATTTCAACGATTTAGAAATATTGAATTGCTTTGAATATACATGTATCCCTTAGCAAAAGGCAATATTTTTAAAAAAATGTGGAGTGTAAATTCTGTGACAAAACATATCAGAACTATAGGTTATTTAGAAATAATTACCTGTAATTTATTCCTTGTAAGATTAAATTCCTAATGGAGCAGAGAGGTACTATTAAAATAACACCTGTTTTGTATGAGGTCGTACAAATAATATCTGTATTGTATGTCTAAAAATATATGTACACTTGATATTTGAAATAAAATGTTAAAAACAAACCCAAATAACTTCATTGAATGATTAAATAGATATTATTGTATATGTTACTCTTACATTAATTGAACATCCAAAGTAATTAACTTTTGACATTGTTAATTATCCCCACTTGGATGGGGATGTTCCCCGAGCAAATTCTTATGGGGTGTATCTGTCTCAACTTATTCGTTTTTCTAGAGCTTGTACTCGAGTTGAGGACTTTAATATTCGTCATCTTTGTATAACTAAAAAGTTACTCAATCACGATTACCGTTACCATAAACTTCGTAAAACCTTTGCACAATTTTATTATCGTAACCCTGATCTTCTTTCCAAATATATATGTAATTTAAGGACTCTTCTGCGACAAGGACTATCACAACCTGACTTCTATGGTGATGTGATTTATAAACTTCGTAAGATTCTTGGTCATGATCACTTTCATACTATCTTTGTTAAACTTGTTAAAAAGTTGATCAAAAGAGGTAATGACCCTATCATTTTGCAACGTACTGCATGCTTAGTGGTGGACCCTTTTACAGTTCGCCATTATGCTTTCCTCTTTAATTGTACGATGACCGGACAGGCTGTGGACCCTATGATGACGCCTACCTAAAGCCCATTGGGACGGTGGCGTTTGATGTTTGTCCATGTTCTTTCTTGTCGTGCCCTTAATGGTGTATTCTCTTACTGCTCAAGTCATTGAGTACCTTCATTGTGGCTTTCTAGGCTATTGTTTTTTTGTATTATATTTACACGAGCATATTTGTGTTTTACTTATATTGCCTATTGATGCTGCCTTGATGGTTAGAGTTTAGATCATGTCGGGGATTTCTTTATTTACACTGTCCTGTTTTAATGGGATGACAGTAGGGTAATTGTAAGGTTTGGTGCACCCTAGAACCGGTTTAAACCCCCAGTGGCCTACTTTGCCACTGACCGTTCCAAGGCGGTAGCCCTATTGTCAACCCTTTTGTGTTTGTAATGTCGTTTGCATTTTTTATTACTTTTGCCTTTTCGTTTGTCTGTTTGAGTGTTTGTTTTTGTGTTTTGTAGTTGACTGTCGTTCTTGAATGCTGCTTTCCCTGTCCGATATTTTTAGCCTTCTTGATTATGAAAATAAGTAGTGTACTGTTGGTTTTATTGTAAGCTTGTAGGTTAATTATGCTTCTATTGAACGTGGAAAAAGACTGGAAGTTATAGTGTGCACAGTATATAACGGCTGGAAGTGTTTGTTAAAGTGTGTACAGTATATAAAGTACAGGCTCGATATTCTACCTACTATATTGTACTTGTCATAAAATGTATCAAAATAAAAATATAACATTTTAAAATCATGTTTGATAGAATGATAAAATAATCTATTATCTTTTGATATCCACAAACAATGTTAACATTAACAGTGTTTCCTTGTCTAATTATCACGTCTGCAAAATCACAATCAAAAAAGTTATTTAAACATTGTTATGTTGATTTGATATCATTTAGATTTTATACGCGAACACAGTATCACATAAAATTTCGAGAATTATTTTATCGCAGTAAAATATAACCGACACTCTAAATCATACCATATTGACAAAAAAACAAACAGACAAACACACACATTAAAAACAAATAATAAAATGAAAAACATAAACAAAACACAAGTCAAGACTTATGAAATATATCATTCAATAAAGGAAAAGGATTTTAAAAACAACATTTCAGGATATATTTTATATTTGGAGGAAGATCCCTGTTAAGTTTCTTAAAATCCGCAATGAAGTATTAGAAAAGCGGACAAGTACGCTTCTGTCAAGTCATTGAGTACTTGCTTTGTGGCTTTCCTGGCTTTTGTTCTTTCTTATATTCATATATACTTGATATGTATGTGTTATAATTACACTGCCTATTAATCCTACATTGTTTGTTAGAGAATATAATCTGACTGGTTTATCTTTCTTTGCCCTGTCCCGTTTTATCGGGAAGACTATAGGATAAGAGTGGGGTTTGGTGCACCCTAGTACCTGGTTTAAACCCTCAGAGGCCCTTTAGGTCAATGACCGTTCCAATGCGATAGTCCTATTGTCAACCCTTTTGTGTTTGTGATGTCTTATTTTGCCTTTTATTCGTCTTTAAATTTGTTCTTTGTTTCTATATATGCTTTAGCGGACTGTGGTCCTTGAATGCTACATTTCTCGTTTTAGATCTAATTTTCCTATATACATCAATATCATACAAAATGTCTAAAAGACGTATATTTTGGAAGTTTAAATATAACACTTTATTGCAGTCTAAATACACATAATGCTGGTCAATTTGATTAAGGGTTTTAAATCAACGCCTCTTGTAGGCCTAGGTCTAAACAAACACCTATAAGAAGAATTTCTAATTTTAGTATAGTTTAGGCGAGTACCGTAGCGTATCAAAGTCAGACAGGAAATGTAGCATTCACAAAACACAGTCAACCCAAAACTCGCAATCAAAACAAACACTTAATAACAAGCAAGCAAAGTATGCGACACCAAACACATATAAAGGGTTGAAGCAAAGACCGCTGGGTGTTTAAACCAATATCTAGTGTACACCAAAGAACACTCTTACCCTGGCAAGGACAATCTAGCTGAATGTGTAGTGTAACAGTCAAACAATTTATTTGAATGAAACCTCATGCCGGCATGGTTTTCTTCTGTATCATAGATCTGTCATTAACACTGAAGATGTATGATACAGCAAAGTAAAAAAAAAAAATTCAAATAACAAATGCCTAAAATGGCGAAATTGTAGAATTAGTTTCCTTTTTCCTTTTGCCTCTGGGTCCGTGAGTTTTCAGAGAAGATATTACAGGTGTGAACTCTTAAGCAAAACCAGGGCAGCATGAGAACAAATTAGTATGGTTACAAGAAGACAAGATTTAAGACAAACACCAAACGTTACCGTCCTTTGTGGATCTCAGTTTTAAAAATCTATCAGGTCAACGCACAATGACATAGGAAAGCACAGTCATTGTCGCAGAAGATTTCCTACATTATATTTATATGTTAAAGGAAGATCAGGGTTACAGTAATACAACTGATCAGAGTTACAATAATACAATTTTGCCAACGTTTTTTGAAGTTTATGGTAACGGTAGCCGTGATGGAGTGGCGTTTTACAAACATTATGAATATTATGGTCAACTCGACTACAAGCTCTAGAAAAACGAATACATTGAGAAACATGAACCCTATTAGAAGTTGCTCTGCAAATGGATTTCCCCCGTCTAAATGATGGCAATAGACAGCATACAAATTGAAATCATCTCTCTTGTCAAAGATTTGAGTAATTATTTCTCCAATAAAGAGATGTAAATCGAGAAAGGAAGCCACATTATCAGAAATATAGTATTAACACTAGTTGTCAATGTTCAATATGTCATCCAGATATTACTATCTAGAGGTGCAATTATATGATTTAATTACATGCATATTAGTGCTCTACAAACTTCTTGTCAAGTCCACATAGTGTAATTGTCCAAATTGCCTTAGTAAAGGAAAACACGCTTTATTTAATATTGTTACAGGTCAAAACAGTAGTTTCTTTCTCTAGCAATCGTGTTTTCAATGAAATCAATAAGCTTCTCTTTGATAAGGTTGTGTGGTAAGGTTGTATATAATGAGGGCAAGTCATACGTATGTAGAGATTATTGCAAAATTTATGAAGAACTCCTCCTGAATGAAAATAATCCCTGAGTTTTCATAAGCTTTAGCGTGTTGTTAAAATCAGTCAAGTAAGAAGTTCAACGTTTGGAGATGTTTGAGTGGTGCATATATAAAGAATGAATGTAGTCAAGTTAATAAAAATAATCGTTAACTGATTGTTATTTGTATTGCTCATTCTCATTACTGTACTCATATGTGTGTAACTTCTTGTCAAGTGGATATTTATCATTTACTAAGAAAAACTAATTAACAAAATAATTGTTTTTATTCAATTCAAACTGTCATAAAATGATCTTGGGTAGAGCGTATTGGTCGTACATATCTCTTGTTAACACTTGACGACATTTGTGAATTTCATGCTAATCAGTTGTCCAGTTGAAAGGTATTTACCATTTCATGATATATTCATGGTCCACGGGAAAGCGAGAATTTTCATAACGTTGTTGGCGTAGCTAATGCTGGGCCATTCAATAAGTTTATTTGTGCGTTAATGCATGTCAAATTATAGGTATTTTACAATTTATCTCTCTAAAGGGCAGCATTGTTTGTAGGTCCTTTCGTGCCACGTGTGTCACGGAATGAACGTGGGAAATGATTGTTTGGGCTGGAAGTTGGATTATAAAGAGCATTGTTTTCTAGTAGTGGTCGGAAATATTGAAAGTCGCTTCGCTTTGCTTGGAGCAGTCGTTTGGAAAGTATGAGATTCACAGACAATATGTGGTCAGCGTATCTCTTTTATGACATTTTATTGTACATTTGTATTCAATTTGTTTGGTGGTGTTGTTACATCATGTCAGCTTTTATATGTTTCTCAAACATTAACGTGATACAGCTAGCATATAAAGTTAACTTTACTAGATGTAGTTATAGTAGTCAATCATTACTTATAATACAAGATTAAATTGATAACGTTGTATATTAGGTGCAATTGGCTAACGGTGAGTTGATATACCTGTATATATGCCGATGCGTATACATGGCGTTGTAGAATTCGTATACACTGCTACTCGTCATAATTAGAGAGTGGCTGACATATATTTACTAGATTATGATTTGTTTGTGTAACGGTGATTGTATCAGATTGTCGTTTTAATGAATCGACGTCGTTACAGCCTAAAGAAATATAAAAAGATCAGACAGGGAAAGTATCATTCCAGGAGGACAGTCAGCCACAAAACACAGAAACAAACACGCAAACAAACAAACAAGAAGGCAAAAATAATAATACATGCAAACGATATCACAAAAACAAAAGGGTTGACAATAGGACTACCGCCTTGGAACGGTCAGTTGCAAAGTAAGCCACTGGGGGTTTAAACCGGTTCAAGGGTGCACAAAACCTCACACTTACCCTACTGTCATCCCATTAAAACAGGACGATATCAATAAATAATTCACCGCCAGGATCTAATCTCTAACCAGCAAGGCAGCATCAATAGGCAATATAAGTAAAACACAAAACACAAATATGCTCGTGTAAATATAATACAAAAAAACAATAGCCTAGAAAGCCACAATGAAGGTACTCGGTGACTTGGCAGAAGCCAGAGCAACAAGAGAATAAATCATAAAGGGCACGACAAGAAAGATCATAGACAAACATCAAACGCCACCGTCCCAATGGGCTTTAGGTAGGCGTCATCATAAGGTCCACAGCCTGTCCGGTCATCGTACAATTAAAGAGGAAAGCATGGAGACGAACTGTACACATTTTTTTGTTACCATCTCAATGGACAAATTCTTACTAGTTCTTACTTGTTATTGAGTACCTTGTATAGAAACTAAAAATCCATGATAGCAGTGCTAACACGGTAGCTGATTCATGTGATTGGAGTTATCTCCCCCTTAAATAAAAATCTGGTTTCTTTAAAACCATTTTTTTCTGAAACTACTACAGTCTAATATTTTGCATTGTTAATAAGGTTAGGGTCCTCTACCAAGTACTTTTAAAACGGTGACTCTGAGTTCAAATATGGCCCAACCCCGTGGGTAACAGGTTTACATAGAGTTATGAAGGAAAACAAATCTTCTTTTCTAAAACCGTAAGAGCTAAGGGCCTAATATTATGCATGTAGAATAAGCTTATGGTCCACTAGCAAATTTGTTAAAATGGTGACACTGGGATCATATTTGGCCCAGCCCCAGGGGTCATATATTTACATATAGTCATATAGAAATATCTTTAAAATCTCTTTCTAAAAAATCAGAAAATAGCAGTCTAATAGTTTGCAATATCATAAGCTTAAGGTTCTCTATCAGCTTTATTCAAATCATGACACAGGAGACAGTTATGGCGCGGTCCCGGGGTTCACAGTTTTACAAAATCTTCAATAGGAAAGTATATAAGCATATTGTTCTATGAAACTACAAGAGCTAGAGATTTACAATGTTGCATGTAGCTTATGATTATATTGCCCCCCTACCAAGTTATTTAGATGGTGACCCGGCAGTCACATTAATACATGGAGTTTAGAAAATACTTGTTTAAAATTGATGACATTCATGTTCTCAGTTGTACGTAGATTTATAATTAAAAAATGCTGTTGTTATTTAAGAACACTTTGAGACAAGGCCTGTGGGTTTATTGTTTATGGCTTTTAGTTGTACAATTTTCGTAAATCACTTCAAATTTAGGTATAAAAAAAGTATTAAAATGTGTTTTTCGATAATGTATTACATTATAAAGACTTATATAACCAAAACACTTAAGTAAATGTCTATTTAAGGATGTTTACAAATCGCATTTTGAACAAATCAATGAACTAAAATCACAAAGGAGACCACTGCATTGTCAACTCATGGCAAAACATGAAATCATTTTACGGTTATACTGTTCATGTTTAGGTGTTTGTAATACAAATGTACACTCTTAAGTAGTAGCACCGGTATGTCAGACATAGCTTATAGAGTATGAATCTGTAAATCTAACCGTGTTCACTTAGTGATTCTTCCAATTAAAGGGTTGTATTCACAGAATGTGGTGTACCCTGTGGTTAAAACTGCGCTAGCCCAATAAATACAGATGACCTTCTCTGTCGCTATGTTACATTGAAATTTATTCAAATATAGTGGTGATTTAGTTGATGAAGATTTGTTTGTGTGTTGTTTAACGTCATTTGTTAGCACAATTTAGGCTATGTATAACAGTCGATTTGTTTGTGGTGGAGACAGACCACCCACTTATTCCTGGGTAGGTTGTGTACATCTTTCTGGACAGTAGGTTGATATAGTCGCCGGGGACCTCTGATATCCTTGTTGTTTGGTATTACTAGGTTTGTGTCTACATCAACTAGTCCATATTGGATCTTAAACAGCATAGTTAGTCGGTTGCTGCACCTTCTTTATTGTAGGAATTCCCACTTCAGGTACTTTAGGTCTCACTAAACACTTAGTTCCCTTGCATGTGATGGAGGATGATTCTTACACTATAAAAAGTAGGGGTGTGTTCTTCGGTTTGAGATATTTTAATAATTGCCCATGGATATTTTCTTTTCTTGTTGCAGGTGAGAAAACAATAGTGTGAGACTGGATGAACAGCGATTAGACGACACTGACAGCAAAATGTGACACATTTGTGGGTGCTCAAAATGTGTATGAATTTAGGTGCAAATTGTTTAGTGAAAGCCGAAAAGATTACGTTGCCTGCCACCACTAACATTTAAAAAAAAGAGTGGGCTATGTACCAGATTTTGTGGATTATTATGAGCAGCAGTAACTGTATTTTCCCCAAAAAATAATTTTAGACTGTAAATGCTTGATTCAGAATGGAAAATTGGACTTTACTGCCTATGGCCAACACAGTAAAATCGAAGTGTGTAGTGAGACCTTTACCATCTTTGTTACACAACCTTGGGTACGATAAGTATAGTTCCAGTGTACTAACCGGGTAGCTCTCCGCTGGACTTGATCCAGGTTATGTATATCAGTTGTCTTATATGGATCACATACGGTGGATGCATATTCCAGTGTAGGTCGTACACTTTTAGTATATGCTGCAGACTTCACTGGTTTGGTCCACTTACCTACGTCTTACGCACCCCATGGTCATGTTGACCTTGGCTACTGTAGACTTGACGTAGTGCTTTCTTGTGAGGTCTTCGTATGGCCATGTAGTTGATAGGATGTGTTCATCAGCTGGCGCTTGTTTGTTGTGGCTCTGATAACTGTACATTTAGCTGGGTGCAATAATTTCATTTGTCAGTCTTCTTTTCATTTCTCAAGAGCTGAAAGGGTTTTCTGAAGTAGTAGCGATACTCTGGGTACCGATCCTTATATGTAAGCGTCTACAAAAATTGTTATCTTATATGTTTTGCTATATTATAATATCAAATTGATTAAAACATATAAGGCTTGCAGGCATATTGCAGCTCGACATACATGAACTTCATGGCAACCCAGGCAGATGTTATTGAAGCCTTTAATGACACCTCTCTGTATCTGGATGACATATTGAACATTGACAACCCTTTCTTTCCAACTATGGTTAATAATATTTATCCTAAAGAACTTCAGCTTAACAAAGATAATATATCTGATAATAACGCTTCTTTTCTTGATTTAGATCTCTCAATTGAAAATGGTGAAATACTTAGCAAATGCATTTTAGTTTTACATTTCATTTAAAAATTCTTTATTGTGATTTATGTGGGTAGGGTAATTCAGGTGTTAAAATACCTAAAATATACATATATTGCTATTAAAAAGCGTTGAAATAGACATCTAATAAGATTTTATGTTGCGAATATTATAGCTTACCTTTAATTCATGTCTTTATATGTAATACATAATCCAAATGTTCAATCATAATAAGTATTTAAATACCGCATACACCTAAAAAAAAGAATAAATTAAATGTTGTGAAAAGCGTAAAACCGCGCATTTTTAGATTCCTTTGGGCTGTGAGTGTCGTGTGTGCAATATATGTCTCTATCAGAACATTTTAATAATATTGATGTTGCAGTTACTGCGAGGAAGGATTATACTTCCAGTTCGGCGTATGTATCATCGAACAAATACATGAAAGATTGAAATTCGCATACTACATATTTTCCTGAATGTATACTAACGATTCCTACTTCAAATACTAATATCATTTAAATCATCATAGAAAGGATGTAAATTGGTGATTCTTATAAGTTGACATATATAATGTAAACAGTATTGATTAAACTAAATGAATAACAATTGTGTCAATAGTGGGTGGGGTAAATTGACTTACAATTTGAAGCTAAATGGAGATTTTAAACAGAATCCAATGCTAAACAGAACTTATTTGCTCTTTATATAACTAAATGAATTGTAAACTTAATTGTTTCGTTTAAAAATACCTCAGTAATTATTCACAAAAGCATGACATGCAAAAATGAAACAATTACACTTGAAAATCAAACAATTAAATGAAAGCGTTACAATGATAGTCTAATAATGTTCGATTTTCTATATAAGCTACCTGTTCCAGATTGCTATCATGGAAAAATTTAATCTGCATACATTGCTCTTTTCAAAAGGTGATGGTAGAATTTGTCCCTTGAGTTGGTAAAAATATCGACAATTTTGGGTCCTGGCTCAAGGCCTATGAGTATCACCCTTACATGTCCTATATCCATTTAAAAATACAAATGTAGCTGAAGAGATATGTTTCTTTCATTTACACAAGGAAACTTTGGGTTGATTGTTTTAATCCTAAATTTATCTTACACATTTGTAAAATAGTAATAGTTTACCGATAAAACAAATAAAACTCGGTGGCAATTTTACATAGTAAAAGAAGAAACTTAAGTGTATTTTGTTGTACTTTTATATGCATAGTGTAAGTAATATTGAGAAACTTCATTCAGTGAGACGTCTTTCGTGTAGTTTACCTGCGTGTACATCTGTAGAAATTGACAAGAATGAGATGAAAAATGGTTCTTTAGAAATCACAGCAACCAAACGCAATGGCACCGTAGATCCGCACTGTACCACAAACAAAGAAACAATTAATTAAACGTACAATGAAAAGAACAAAACACAACGCAAATGGTGGTGAAGACAGGTTTACCGATTTGGAATGGTCAGTATGTAATATGGCCCACTGGTTGGCTTGCATAGATTTTAAGTGTACACAACCTCGCTCAAATTGACAAGACAATATAAATAAAAGTACATTCCATCAAAAGGTAATCTATAACAATAAAGTCATTAGGAAACGATACACATATGTTATTGTAAATATATAAAAAAAACATAATTAGAAACATTACATTAATTTTTGATAATTCACTATTTCATTTGTTTCATTTTTGTCATCAGTCTGTGCGCACAATATAATAATACGAATTAGAAACATTGTACTGAACAACCACAGAAGTTGCAGCGAGAGAGAAAACAAATCTAGGGTCAGAAATGAGATATAGGGTCCTATAGAAACCACAGCGTCCGAACGCAATGGCATCGTAGGTCCGCACTGTACTGCAAACAATTGAATTGAATTGGATGTTGTTTAACGGCTCATCAACACAGTATAGGTTATTTAGAGCCGCCCCAGAGAGAGGGGAAGGATACATAGGAATCCGGGAACCTGCCCTACTCTTATTATCGAATAGATTCCTATGGTTGTTTTACGTGCTCGGAGGATAGACCGATACACGGGACCGCCCGGTTTACGTCCCCATCCGACGGACGAGGCTGAGGGAAAGTGTCTTGCCCAAGAACACACCGACGGAACTCAGTGGCATCACGGAGGATTGAACCCGGGGCCTCCGGTTACAAATCCGCCGCGCTACCGACTGCGCCACGCCAGCCCTCGTACTGCAAACAATGATTTGATAATACAACAAAAGAGACAAAAAAACAACAGAAATGGTGATGAAGACAGGGTTACCGACTTGGAACGGTCAGTCGGCAATAAGGCCTACTGGTTAGCTTGAATCGATTTTATATGCGAACAATCCTCGCTATTATCATGTCTTCAGCACCCAAATAGACAATACAGTGTACACAAAACTACATCCCATCAAAAGGAATTCTCTGGCAATAAAGCCCACATCCAGAGAAGCTAACTAAAGAAACACATACACAATAATAAACATCTCAGGATGTATCAAAAATCGTAATCAACAACCATAGTAGTTGCAGCTAAAGAGAAAACCAATCTAGGGTACGACCAGAAAACCCGAGGGATGAAAGCTCATGCACCCATCTCCCTTAGTTGGGGTTTCAGTAAGTACAATACTCGAGTCACAGCCAAGGGATGAAAGGTTATGCAACTACCACCCCTTTCTTTATGGTTTTAGAAGGTACAATCATCCAGTCCCACGAGGTTGTCCTGTCATCACACAAGAGAACAATTAATCTTATCAGAACTGCGCGACATATAACTATATCAAAACTATTTTTTGTAGATCAGTGTTCCATTAAGCAATCAACCAACTTCTGTTTAAAGCTAGATATAAAATGTTGATTGTTTACCCTTAAAAGATCATCACATACATACATAAAATCATACGTATTAAGCAGAGATTTTACATTGGATAACCAATTGTTTAAACCATTTTCACAATCAGATAATAAAGATTTATATACAGATGATAAAATTATTTTTTCTGTTGCAACTAATTTCAAACAATATCTCACTATTCTAGTATATATTGTGATATATAATGGATAACGCCCCAATTCACCTTAAACAACAGCATTACTCGTTGTCAGTTTTACTCCTAGAATGTTTTTACAAAACTTGAGATGATTTCTCTCTATCTCCTTTGATTTTGTGAAACACCACACTTCACAGCCGTAATTGAGTATTGACGAAAGCATCAATTAATTGAAGGGATGTTTAGGTTTTAGTTCAGTTTTTCCTATGTTTGCAGTTAAAAGATGCATAGTGTTTAATGCTTTGCCGCACATAGCCTGTTGATTTAACGTATACGACCCAGTGTATATATATGTAAACTGTATGTCCTGTGGTATTTTTGAAAACTCTAAAATAACCACAGAACTCCAACCCCAAATCTTTGAAACTTCTTTAAATTTACCAACTTTAACCAATCCTCAAAATCAGCATGAAATGCTGATTTTACTTGTTTTTTTGTTAATTTTTTGTTACTGATTTTTTGGTTTATATCTCTATTCTTCTGATTTTTTTACACTCGGCGTTATACGACTTAAATCTCCAATAATCCTGCATTCTTCTAATTGAAGCTGCACCGCAACCAACACACACTTGATACTTTGCATAAGTACCTTTTTTACATTTTATACAAGGTACTACTTGACTTGTTTTTAATCTGTATTTATGCAAACTGCAATAATCTGAATCTTTAGTTGGCTTGTTTTTGCACGGGTTGTGCAATCCAATCTTAAGAAATTTACAAACATTTATTTCCATTGTCTATCTTTACTATAAATATTTTTATATTAAATAAAACAAAATTTAATATATAACAAATAAGAAGAATGGAAAACGAAGAGACTATAAGAAATTTAATACGTTTGTACGATAACGGTGTAATAGGTAAGGAAACATTAGAGCACAGTCTCATGGTTATTCAACCGCCAAAGACTAAACCATCCGAAGTTATTCAACCAGAGGAGGTTAAAGAAACCCCAAAAAATTCTGTTTTAGAAAACTTACGTAAAAGGCGTCGTAGAAAAAAGCAACGTAAAAAGGATAAGAAAAAATTACAAGTTGATGATGTAAAAATACCGAAAGCTAATGATGTGAAAATACAAAAACTTGATGATAAAATACAAAAAGTTAATAAGGTAAAAATACAAAAAGAACTAAAACTAGTTGATAATCCAAAATGTGGCTATTTCAAAGCATATGAAATATCTGCTAAAAATTACAAAGATCCAAGCATATTACTGCAAGATAAAAAATCTATAATAACCAAACAAATAAGTGAAGAAGTAAAAAATAATGGAATAAAATTCCAATTAGGTCTTACCATAGAATTATTCAAAGATGATGGTGCAACAAAAAAATACACCACAGCGGTATTACATAGTGAGCAAAATGCCATTTTATCAAATGAAAAAATAGATGAACTTTATGACAAATCATCTGCTGATATACCAGAAGGGTTAGAAAGATTTACAAATACGGCATCAGGATTAGAAGTTGATTACTGTATTACACTTTATCTTAATCTTGCCAAATATGAAACATTAAAAGGATCTTCCTATATCCATCTACATAAAGCAATATCTGATAAAAAAGCAATTATAAATGTTGTCAACAAAGATAACAAATGTTTGGAAGTATCATTAGTTTCATCTATTTGGCCTAATAAAAACAACCCCACAAAAATGTCCAGTTATAACAAACACATGGGTAAGTTAAACATGGACGGTATTGATTGTCCTACCCCGATTTCACAAATTTCAAAAGTAGAAAAACAAAACAACATTGCAATTAATGTTTACGGATATACTGTATCAAACAAAATTAAAAAAGCATCATTCTTTCCATACCAAATATCAGAGCAGCCAAAAGATATAAAAAGAATTAATTGAATGTTAATCTCCGAAGATACTGAAATTGAATCTGAAAATGAAGATGATCCAAACAACGAAGAAGGAATTATAGATGATAATTATAATCCTGCTGATTATCATAAAAAAGTTGAAATAGTCAAAGAAACAAAATATCATTATTGTTGGATTAAAAACCTAAATAAATTACTCCACGATCAAAATAAACATTGTGGTATAACTTATTTCTGTGATCATTGTCTTCATGTTTTTTATAAAAAAGAATTACTTGAAAGTCACAAACCAGACTGTGAAGGTATTAACAAAAACTCTTGCCGTGTAGAGATGCCAAAAAAAGGCGCAATTACCAAATTTAAAAACTATTACAAACAAATGCATGTGCCGTATGTAATCTATGCTGACTTTGAAAGTATACTTGAGCCCAAATCTTTAAAATTTGGGAAAAAATCTGAAATTACAAACGTACACAAACCTTGTGGATTTGGTTACCAAGTTGTAAGATATGACGGTAAAGCAGAAACTCCTGTTATTTACAGAGGTGAGGATACTATGGAAGCATTTATAAATAATTTGGAATGTGAAAAAAGTAATATTAATAACATATTTGATCATCCCGAGCCTTTAATCATGACAGATCAAAATGAAATAGATTACAACAATGCAACTCACTGCTTGATATGTCAAACCCTAATTGAAAATAATAAAAATTGTAAAGTAAGAGACCACTGTCATTTTACAGGTAAATATAGAGGTGCTGCACATAAAAACTGTAACCTAAAACTAAAAATAAAATCAGGCAAAACACCAATTCCTATTGTAATTCATAACCTTAAAGGATACGATAGTCATTTAATAATGCAAAAGCTATCCAAGATATCAGGTAATCTAAGTTGTATTGCAAACAACGCAGAAAAGTATATTTCATTTAGTGCTGGACAGTTGAAATTTTTAGATAGTTTTCAATTCATGAGTAAAGGCTTAGAAGAATTAGTTGCCGCGACAGATAAATCTGATTTTAAAATTACTAAAAATCATTTTGGCAAACAAGCAGATTTACTTTTACGAAAAGGTATTTATCCGTATGAGTATATGGATAGCATGGATAAATTTGATGAAACAGAATTACCGCCTATAGAAAATTTTTACAGCAGTCTTAAAGATGAAATTACAAGCCCCGAAGATTATGACTTTGCACAAAAAATGTGGAAAGAATTCAAATGTAAAACTATTGGTGACTATCATGATTTATATCTAGCAACGGATGTACTTTTATTAGCAGATGTGTTTCAGACTTTTAGAAAAACATGCATGAGCGCATATAAACTTGATCCTTTGCATTATTATACAGCACCTGGATTAGCTTGGGATGCTTTACTAAAATATTCAAAAATAGAATTAGAACTTTTAACAGACATTGACATGCATTTGTTTTTAGTAAAAGGAATGAGAGGTGGAATTAGTATGGTATCAAAACGACATGCCAAAGCTAACAATCCCCTTGTTGCTAATTACAACCCGGATAAGCAAAATAATTTCTTAATGTATTATGATGCAAATAACCTTTATGGGCATTCTATGAATCAAGCACTTCCGTATTCAGGATTTGTTTGGAAACAAAAAAACAAAAGTGGTAACTTTTCTAAACCAAAACCTGCCAAACCCGGAAAAATTGGTAAAGGACAAATCTTAGAAGTTGATTTAAAATATCCAAACAGCCTTCATGATCTGCATAATGATTATCCACTTGCGCCAGAAAAGAAAGTAGTAAAAAAAGAATGGATGTCTACTTATCAAAAAGGCTTAATGAAAAAAAATACCATTTTAACAGAGCAACTAGTTCCAAATCTCATGGATAAAGAAAAATACATAATACATTATAAAAATCTAGAACTGTATTTATCCCTGGGTATGAAACTGACAAAAGTACATAGAGTATTAGAATTTAATGAAAAAGATTGGATGGCTTCTTACATAAGTCTTAATACAGAATTCAGAAAACAATCTAAATCGCTGTTTGAAAAAGACTTTTACAAACTTATGAATCTGTCAGTATTTGGTAAAACAATGGAAAATCTTCGCAAGCGCACTGATATAAAATTAATCCGAACTGATGGTTCTGAAAATGAAAGGATAAGAAAAATAGTATCTAAACCCAATTTTAACCGCCGTGTAAAATTTTCAGATGATTTATCGGCGGTGCATGTAAACAAAACAAAACTAACATTAAACAAACCAATCTATGTTGGAATGTCAGTTTTAGATTTATCAAAGTGTCAAATGTATGATTGGTATTATAATACACTGAAAAAAAGATATGGAAGTGATTGTGATTTATTATATACAGACACAGACAGCTTGCTTGTAGACATCAGAACAGATGATGCATATAAAGACATGGTTGAAATGAAAAGCGAATTTGACTTAAGTGATTATCCTCTAGATAACCCAATGCATGATGATACAAATAAAAAAGTATTAGGCAAAATGAAAGACGAATGTAATGGAGTTGCTATAGATGAATATATTGGATTAAGACCTAAGATGTATTCTATTTTGAAATCGGATGAAAAGCTCATTAAAAAAGCAAAAGGTACAAAAAAGTATGTAGTAAAAAAACATATAAACTTTGATAATTACAAAGATGCATTATTCAACAAAAAGGAGTATAATCATAAAATGAATATGATAAGATCTTTAAGACATCAAGTATACGGGGTAACAGTGGATAAGATTACCTTGTCACCATTTTACTCAAAAAGATTTATACGGGATGATGGCATCACAACTGATGCACATGGTTTCTACAAAAACTTATGAATTTGAGTATCAGCAGGAACAATAAGTAGTTCTTCTTTGACAAATCCTCTCTGTGGCGCTGGTGCTTTCAAATAATAAACTCTTATACCTTGCGTCACCATATAACTTTTAATCTTGTGAATATCTACACTCCACATTGGATCAGTTGCTCTGCGTCTTCAACCTTCTTGTTCCCCGGGTTGATATACATATCTCACACTTGCATTCATACAGATAGGATCATCTTTTAATATTTTTGTTTCAACAGAAGAAGGCTTTTTTGTCTCCGCATTTATAGCTTTAACAACTTCTGGTAATCTCTTTACCCATTCTCTATTACGTTTTTGCGAATCTATTTCCTTAGCATACTGATAACCAAACAATCTTTCAGCTATTGTTCTGTTAAATCTTTCCACTAAAGCTTGGTCTCTGTGTATTTCTGTTCTGCCTCGTCTGATATTTGCTTTGTGTTTTGACATCAACTGTGATACTGCACCATAAATTCTCTGCCTGGATCCACTTGTAATAACTTTGGATATTTCATATGTCGACTGTATATTTTTTCAAATGCTTTGGCAACTTCTTTGCTATCCTTGGAAGTCAGTGGCTCCGCTTCTTTATATCTACTTGCAATATCAACAACAGTCAACGCATATTTATATGTCTTGCGGCCACGACCAAAGCCAAAATATCATGCGGCAGAAATAACAAATCAGCTTGATGCACTCCATTTTTAGCAGAAACATCAAACCTGGGTCTAATTATTTTCTTTGGCGCAGGTAAATAAATCTGCCACACAGCTTGTTTCTTTAAAAATTCTAATGCCTTTTTTTCACTAACACCAGCCTCTTTTGACAATTTTTTAACTGCTGTGTAACCTCTTCAAAATCCTTTTGGGCTGTAATAAATCTTTTCCATTTTTTTCTACTAAAGATTAAACTTTATATAACTATAAAGAAAAAATGGATATCACAACTGCACAATTTGATGAACTGCTTGAAGAGCAAAATCAAAATAGCACAAAGAAATGGACAGATTTGGAACTAAATAAAATATACACTATTACAGATACGAAAATAATAGAAACTGAATATGGTCCATCCATGGTATTGACATTATTAGACAATGGTGAAGTATGGGCGCCTGGTCATCTCAAAGATAAATTAGAGAAGAGTGCTAAACCACCATATTATATGCGACCACTTGGATTGAAACCATGTAAAAACAACAAAAAAAATAGGTATCATGCATATGACTTAGTCTTTTCAAAGTAGTCATTTTAAAAGTAATTATATTTTTTTTATGAAATCAATTTATACGCCACAAATCCAGTTGCAGCCATGCCCACCACAATAAACGTAATTTCTCTATTCTGTTGATCCGGAGATGGTGTATAAAAATCACTTAACTTGGGCTCCGGTTCCAAAAGTAAATGTTTGCCAGTTATGTAATAATACTGTTTCATAGCTTGGTCTACATCATCAAACGTCTGCTCTGCATGATGTTCTTTTTGTAGTTGTTTATTAATAACATCTAATCTCTCTGTTCTTTTTTTATTCCACTCCACTTGTGCTGCGTTTAATTGTTCCACGGCTTTGTCATGCCTTTGTCTTTCCTCGTCTGAATGACTTCCCATTTTTGAAAAGAAATAATTTGAACCGCTAAACGCCAATGCATTTGTTAATGCGCCACCGATCATCATTGCTACTGCACTTGCCATTTTTTTATATATATATTTTTAAAATTATTTCATAATATCCGCAGGAATAATACCTTGCTTAATCAGCATATCCTTTGTAGCCATTGCTAACATTATATCCACAGACAGCATCCCAAAATCTGTCATATTAAAATCCACTTTAGGGGCTGGTCTTTTTAGTATTTTTCTGCCAATCTCAGAATATCCAACAGTTAGAAGTGTTTCCACTCCTGCATGATACATCATATTTACAATTTGTTTTCCGTCAATACTTGCTGCCATTTTTTTTTTATATGATTATTTTTTTAAAATAAATTATTAAAAATCAAACGGGTCTTTTGGTGCAACATGAACAGGTTGCACAGCTACAGGTTGCGTAGCAGATTTTTTGTTATAAATATACAAACCCAACCCAGCAATGCCTAATAAAACCAGACACGGTGGAATATAATTTTTGTATACGTTTATTTTGATTTTTTCTGGTTCTTCTTCACCTATTGTTATTTTTGTTATTTGATTTGCAGCATTTTGATTTGTAACATCTTGATTTGCATCCTGAAGCAAACGCTTTGCCTTTCTTGCCGCTGCTCCTTTTTTTCCAGCTTCTATTCTTTTTGGATTTTTTACTTTTTGTTGTTCAACAGGTTGTGTAACAACAGGTATAACTTCACTCTCTTGGTTCTCCATTTATATTATCTGTATTTTTATTTTTATTAAAATCAATATGTCTAACAGTTGTCAGTATTGCTGTAAATGGTGCTAAGCACATTCCATACCTGTAATACAACTCACAACAAGCGCTTGTCAAAGCATGATTAATAAATGGGTCTTCCTCCAAATCTTCTATCAGCTTTGGTGGATTGGTTACATTGAAATATTTTGATACTCCCATCACATACAAGTTAATAAAAGAATTGCCTAAAGTCTTAGTCATGCTTGCCCCAAGCCTTGCTTCATATCTGCAGTAAAGTTTGTTAATTTCATCTGGTGACATGCCATCTATGTTTGTGAGTTGTATGTCTTTACCCAAATATTGACGACTACCACCGCCAGCCACTATGGTTGATAATCTTTCTTTTTTTGTTTCTTGTTGCTTTGATTCATCTGGTTCCGTCTGTTCCGATATATTTTGTAATAGTTCTTCCGCATTCATTTTTATATTATTAATCTTATTTTTTATCTTGAAATAAATATAAAATACAAAACAACTAGCTGCGATATTCATGCAACTAGTAATTGTTAGTATTGTTAATAGCATTGTTATTAATATTGCTATTTTTTCTATTAACATTATTAATTTGCTGCAAGCATTGCTATTAACATTGCTACTTTGCTATGAGCAATGCTATTAGCAATACTATATTTTCTGATATTTTCAATATATTTTCATGTCAGTATTGCTATTAACATTGCTACTTTGCTGTTAGTATTACTATTAGCAACAAAGCAATGCTGTTAGAAAAAAAGAATTGCTGGTAGAAATTATTCAACCCAATAACCAGTTGGTTGGTCAGTCCTCAAAATTAACTTCGAATATTTAGTCTTAACTAAAGCTTTTCTTATTCTGGTTCTCTCCTCCAACGTTGGAATAACATCATTTTCTCTCACACAATTTTCAAAACTATCTCTGTCTTTGGTGTAAAACATACACAACCATTTTGCTTGCCCTCTTAAATCTTTCAATACAGAATTATATCTCTGTGAAATGACCCACACTGATTGTTTGGCATGGCGGCCAGAGAATGCCAACTCTGATAACATATCTTTTTTCTTTGTTAATTCTTTTGTGGCTGAGCAATCGTCAATAATGTATAATGTGGGCTGGCCAGCATATTGTTTGAAAAAGAAACGCAACAGTTCTTGTAACATTTCTTTACCGTTGCTCACGGGATTGACAATTTTTTTTTTTATCCTTTGGGTTTTTCACTGCCGTTTTCTATTCTTCTTCCACTGCCGTGTAATAAATTGTCATCACATGTTCTAAGGTCAAGCCACAAAGCATATGATTTTGTCAGATAGGTCTCAAGAGAAACACTGGTAAAGTTTAAGTCCCTCGCTACTATTTCTGTCTCTTTGTTTCTTTATGATGTTAAAGCAAAATATTTGTTGATTTCATCCCAATGTTGATATGCCTTCATACCCTGACTATGCAACTGATTTGGTAATCCCTCTATTGTCATTTCAACCTTTTCAATCTTTGGGTTGTAATAGGTTTCTGTGCTTGTTCTTTCTGGGTCTTCAAACAGCATTAAAATACCTTTCATGCTCCGTGCTGGTGTATTAATGTTGATGTTCCAAAGAGTATCAGATTTGTTTGCTATTATTTTTCTATGTCGCAAAATACGATCATACATAAATGACATCTTACCATTGATTTGCTGTCTTATTTGTCTGGCTAATTCAACATCACTAACCATATCAAATTCCAAGCAGATATTTTTTATTACATAAGATGCATCAGCATCAGTGCTTTTGATAACTTTGTTATAATCGTTAAACGTTAATTCATATTCTAACCTGTCACCAAGCCCCGCTTGGTAAAATGGCATATGACTTTCTAACATTTCAAAGTCCAGTGGAATACAAAATCTATTTCTATAAGCTGCTGCTATAGCTTCATCTTTGGTGTCTGAGGCAGCATCTCCCGCGCTAACTCTATGTTTTAACATGTTTGGTTTACCAATACCTTGGTAAGCTGTGTTTTGTCGTTCGGTAGGGCTTTTCCATAAGTCTACATAACAATGATATATGTCACTGTCATCTATTGACATGACTTCGTTGCCACTTATTCTTATTGTCATTTTTTTCACAATTGTTCTACCCAGATTTTGAAATAGAGTAGCGTTGGCGTCTGTTCTGCTTTTAAGTTCTATTTCAAAGGCAAGACGAGCAGTACTTGGAACTATCACATCATTAGTACTTAGATTTGGAAATCTCACAAGCAGTTGCTGGTTTTGGTCTATTGTTGATGGATTATTAGTTATTACTTCACTTGTGCGGATGCCCTTGGCACCATGAGGTTCTCTTAGTTTTCTATGAGGGCTGAGTTTGTTTCCGTATGCTGACATTGTTTTTATTTTTTAAATATATTTTTTAAAATTAAATAAAATAAACAATGGCTGAAGGAGGATTTGACAATCCTGTGTACGATCCAGATGATTATGATGAATATTATGATTTTGATGATGATGATGCACCGATGGTGCCTGATGAGCCTGTTCTAAGAAGTCTTCTTAATCAAAGCGACCATATTGCTGAACTTCGTGGGGAGTTGAAAGAATCCGAACTTGAAGCATACAAGAAAAATCTTGTAAAATCCTTTTATAATGAAATAGGAAAACGATATAAAATGGCACCGGACAAAATGGATTATGACCAGTTTAAAGTATCAGATGATGGTAAAACATTATACTGGATTGTTGGTGATAAAGGAATAAGAATAACTGCCAGGCAAGGCTCTTTTACATTTCTTGCTCTTGGTTCTTTGGCAAATGAATATAACAGGGTTATTGGCTCTGGGGGAACAAGGGCGGTAAGACAGTTTTTAAATTTGTCGGAGTATGACAGTAAAACAAAATTACCACAAAAAGCTCGACAAGCGTTGCAAGAGTTGGAGAGCACAATAAACGATTTACCAGATAATGTGGATGCTATTCCATTACAAGATTTATCAAATATTATGGATAACATTGATACATCAGTACAGTCAATGGAAGATACTCTTTATAACTGGGATGTGGATGAGCGTTCTGATGTTTCAACACAAACAAATATAGACAAGCGTGAAATGGATGGAATAGTAAAAGCGATGACAACTGTCAAGCAAGAACTCACCAATAACGTGGCAAAACTCACACAACTTGATAAAGACATAACAAGAGAAGAACAAAAGTTAGAACAAGCTAAGACTGATAATGATGAATTCCAGATAAAAAGAATTAGCGATCGCATCAAAGAGCTTAAAGATGAGAGAGGTGCAAGAATGGATGTCATTAATGAAAATAGAAAAGCTTTTCGTAATCAAGTAAGCAGGATAAAAGAGACAATAAACAAAATGTTAAATGAGGATACAACTCTTGGTGAGAGGATTAAAACCTTGTTTAGGGAGCAAGGTATTACTATTGTTAGTATCCTGACTGCGTTTGGTATGATTCTTGGGGTGATAATTAATTCTATTATTCCCACATCAAGTGCTTCTCCAACTCCAACTCCAACTCCAAAACCTGATCCATCAAGTGTAAAAGACTGGATAAAAAAACAACTACTTAATCTTGGTAAACTTCTTGCCAACTTAGCTGGTAAAGCTGCTGCAGCACTTCCAGGAGTTATTGGTGCAATAGTATCATGGCTTTTATCTGCAACAGGTAATGTTATTAACTGGCTTGGTAACAATCTATGGGCTTTGCTTGTGTTTGTTTCCGGGTTGTTATATGTGGCAGCCAAAGAGTGGTTTAGTAAATCTCATAAATAAGTAATGCAGCAAGACCTATTACTATAGTACCAACAATTAAAGTTGTTTTGTTATCTTCGTGTTCAATCGCTATTTTTTGTATTTCTGGCGGGTTATGTTCCACAGTTTTATGTATTGATGATTTATCAAAGTCAGAATGTTCCGGTAATAATTTCTTTGTTGTGGTGCCTTGAAAAGGTTGAATATGTTTTGGTGGCACTGGTTTTACATTTACATCATTATTCAATCCTAATGCTTGTGCATCGGTTGCTATTACAATTTCATTATTGTAGTCTTGTATTATTCCAATTCTTAATTCCATGTCACTTGGAGACATATACAATCCACTTCCATAGACAAAATTTACTTTACTTCTTGCATATTTTAAGGTGTTTTCATATCTTGAAATTTGACTGGGCAAGTCGATGGGGCTATTTATTGCGTCCTCTACATTTGCTAAAAATTGTTTCTGTGCATCAAATGCCGTTCCAGTTCCAAGTATATCTGTTCTTGTTTGTGATTGTGAACCAAGGATTGCCCAGCAGTATGTTCTTATGCTGTCATTGATTCTTTCTACTCCAGCTCTTGTAAATCCAGATGAACAATCTAGTATAAAAGTAGACCAGCTATTGTCAGCCTCAAATCCTTGTGCAATGTAATCAATGTGATATGTTTTATCACTCTCATAGACTGTAAAACTCATCGTTTTGTTGTCGTATACAGTATTTACCAAAGGATGATAACCAATATTTGTCCAGTAATTATAAATTGTTCCTAGACCATTATTATAACTTTGTTTCTGTCTCCAGTCTGAATTTAAGTCAACGTTAAACTCCTTGCATATTCTCTCGTATGCGTTTCGGTTATATGTGTTATTAAACGCATTCCAATTTGAGTCTTGCGGCATTGCTACACTCATCTCAAATAATATTCTTCTGACTTGGTAGTAGACATGAAATCGAAATAACGAACCAACCAAAGTATCAGCTTTTAGATGGTTGTTGAAATCAATACCACATCCAGTTGTCGCACACCAAATAGCAAAGTTTAACTGATTCTGCCAAAATAACATCCAATCTGTTCCCCAACGTTGGACTATAGCATCTGATTTGACGTATGAAAGTTTGTATTTTTCAAAGACATTGGGAAATGATGCTTTAAAGTCTTTACCGTCTGATGTAATGACTATGTTTTGATTTATTATATCTATCACTTTCTTGCTAAAAGTATTTAAATAGTGAGCATCTGGGTTATATTTGAATTCTTTAGAAATCATTTTTATTTATGTTTTTATATATATATATTAAAAAAAAATGTTTCATACAATTTCAAACATAGACAACTCTATTAATTTACAACAGTATATCGATAACAGAGATGGAACTAAGCGCGTTGGATTAAAAAGTTTTACATACACTATCGGTTGGTTTAATATTAATCATGAAGTCATAAAGACACGAAACCCAGATAAAACAGAACGTTTACCAGATGGACTCTATAACTTTAAAAACTTGATGAGAGCTTTTAAAATTCTAAATGAAAAGATTACGCTAAACATTATTGTCCAAGATGCTGAAGCCTTTTTAGATACGCCAATAGATACACGAATGTCAAGCGGTCTTTCAAAAATGCTGGGATTCGAGGACAGAAAATGGTTAATAGGTATTCATTTCGGAGATTACCCAATTGATTTAGCTCCTTATAAACAGCTATATGTTCATCTGAAACAAGTTAATACGAGTAATAATTATTTCAATGGTGCACCAAGCACTATTATAGGTGTTGTGCCTGTAGTAAATAAAAAGTTTGGAGATATAGTATATACACGTTTTTATCCTGAATATCACTGTCTTATGAATGGTGCAATTACTGAATTGAAAATAGAAGTCAGAGATGAGTATGGCAACAAAATAGATAATCACGGTTTGCCTATGAGTTGTGTTTTAGAAATTATTTAAAAAATATATTTTTATAAAAAAACAATGAGTATATTTGGACCACCAAGCTCTGAACAAGAAACAGGAGACTTAGAGGCTTTGATAGAGATTGTTTCAGATTTACAAAGGCGAGTTTATACTTTTGATGACAAGTTTGATAATCTTAAATATGGTATTATAACAATATTTGCAGAGGCTAAGGGCCCACTTGTGTTGAAAAGAATACTCTCATTTGGTAATGGTGGGGCAGAATCAAATGTGGGGCATGTAATGACACGCCGTGGACGGATTATGGGAATAGGTTTAGCAAGTGACCGATTAGTTGGTGACGTAACTGTAATAGTTTCTGTCAATGGTGTTGAACAACCAAATTATGGTATAACGCTTCACATCATTCCACGCAATCATGATAACTTTGATGAACCTTTAGAGATTGGTGCTGGTTCTGTTGTTAACTTTGTATGCAAGGTTGCTAACGCTACAGCTGTAAATACGGTGGCATCATTATTAATTGAATTAATTTAATTTAATTCTACAAGCTGGCTTGATTTTTGAATCAACAAAAAATATATTATATACAAAATTGTATAACAGTATGATAATTAGTGTACTGGGTATTGAGAGCTTGCCCTTAAAAGATGTGTTTAATAATTTAATATTAAAAATTTAGTCTTTGAACTATTTTTTTTTAAAAAATATAATGTTATAATTATATGATAAAAAAATGGAAGAACAAGAACCAGACATGGAATCGGAGCCAGAAGAGTATGAACCTGTAGTGCTAGAGGAAGTATGGGATTATGTTTATAAGTGTGTGAGGGAACGGGATATCTTTGAAGACTACAAGTGGTCAACATTATCTGTTATTATATTACTATTTATGCCGCAGTACTCGTAACAACAATTATCACGTTGTTTTAAAATCCTGTTCGGTTGCTGTAAATACGGTGGCATCATTATTAATTGAATTAATTTAATTTTTTATTTATTAATAAAAAATGAAGCAACCAACAGCACCAAGTATATATCCTGAGTTGCCAGTGGAAGACGGACAAAATTATAGATTACAAAAGATTTCAAAAATTGAAAAAAAGTTAATTACAGAACGAGATATACGTCAGTCACTTTATAAAAAATATAAACGTGGTATTAATATTACAGATGGAATTGACACTACCTTGATATCTGCAGGTGTTATTATGGCTGGGATTGGATTTGTTATTCCAGTTTTGTTACCTTTGGAAATAGCAGCAATAGTCTGCGGAGCTACAGGTGTTTGTATTAATTTTATCAGACGCAAGCTTAATGTAAAAGCTCAAAAACATCATGAAATAAAAACTTTGGCAGAGGTTAAGTTGAATAGCATAAAGCAGTTAATATCAAAAGCGTTAAATGATGCACAAATATCTGATCAAGAGTTCAAGTTGATTTTGGATGAGTTAGATAAATATTATAGTTTAAAAGAAAACACTAAACAAAAAAAGGCTAAAATAAGTGAAGCTCAAAAAAAAGAACTAGTGGAACAGGGAAGAAAAGAAGCAATGGCAACATTACAAAAAAGTCTAAAAAGTGTGTAATAAATTGTTTTAGTAATGTGTATGAGTACGATCCACCACCTTTGTATTCAACCTAGAACCTTCTAAAAATATAAAAATAAATACAAATTTAAAATGGACTTACCTTTCATGAAAAATAATCCTAGTTTTATCCTTACTCTTTCAGGTCTCTATTCCCATAGGGTATGTCACCGTGTGATACTAATCCGTAGTTCACAGCCTTTTATACCCGTCAAAAAGACCAAAAACTTTACCGATTGGTTGAAATAAATAGACACTTATCACACTTATCACATGATCTTCACCAATTGGTTGATATAAATAGACACTTATCACATGATCTTCAACGATTGGTTGATATAAATAGATGCTTATCACATGAGCTAATACATGTGACAATAATCACGTAACCTTACTCTGACATGACAATAATCACGTAACCTTACCTACTACACAAAGCTTAAAACCTAAAAAAATTAAACTTGCAATCTTCACTACCCCCATTTTAAACAAGTTTTAATAAATCAAGTAAAATCACCATTTCATGAAATATTTGGGCAAAATCAACAAATAACAAGCAAATAAGCATTTCATGCTGATTTTGAGGATTGGTTAAAGTTGGTAAATTTAAAGAAGTTTCAAAGATTTGGGGTTGGAGTTCTGTGGTAATTTTAGAGTTTTCAAAAATACCACAGGACATACAGTTTACATATATATAGTGTAGTTAAATACAACTCCAAGATAATTAAAATCATCTGAACCTCTAATAATGCTCCGTTATAAGAAAAATTTCCATCAACGGTTACTCTACCTCTTTTACGAAAATCTATAACCTTTGTTTTTTCATTATTTACTTCCAGGCCCCAAGTTTCACAATATTCATATAGACGATTTAATCTCATTTGTAGATCTTGGGGAGTATTACCTATTAACACCATATCATCAGCAAAAAGCATTAAAATTAAAGAAATGTCATCTAATGATAAACCACTGTCTATTCTATTTTGCAAATGTAACTCTAAATCTTCAATAAACAATGCAAACATTATCGGAGACACTATCTCCCCTTGCTTCTAACCGACTGAAATCTCGAAAAAATCCGAGAAAGAACCGCAATATTTAATGCATGATTGACAGTGTTATGCATAGAACGAATTATTCTTAGCATTTTCCCGTTAATACCAAATGTATATAACTTTAACCACATTGCATTTCTATAAATAGAATCAATAGCTTTTTTAAGGTCTATAAAAGCACAATAAAGTCGTTTTTTATTGTTTAGAATTTTTTCAATTATACTATGAAGAGCGAAAATTGCATCTACCGTTGATCTGTCTTTCATAAAGCCAAATTGTGCGTCCGATACAGTATTATTAATCTCACACCATTTATTAATCCGGGTGTTCAAAATACTTGTAAAACGTTTTCCATTCATCTTACTCCTGTAGTTATTAACCACGTCTTTATCACCTCGCTTGTGCAAGGGGATTATAAAACCTTCAGTCCATTCATCCGGAAAATATCCCGAATCAAATATTATGTTCAAAATGTCAGTTAAATATGTCCAGATAAAATATCGCAAGTTGAGATAAAGTATTCATTTAAAATATTATCTCCGGAAACTTTCTTTTCGTTTAAGGCACGAATTCGCTTACAGTAATCTGTTTATCGAGTTCTTCAAATAGTGCATCGCCATCATTAAAATTATGATTATTATTAAAATCTTCAGCTTCTTCTGAAACCGACACTTTTATTACCTTAAACAGATTTATAAAGTATGAACTAAATTCATCCATAGAAATATCAGGATAAATACGTTTTCTTTTATTAAATAGTTTCAAAACTCACGTGGTTTAGAATGGCGCATTTTTTCTAATTCTATCATTTGTTTAAATTTGTACGATCGTTTCTTTTTCTGAATTAATTTCTAGTAAATCAATTTAGTATTAGCCAGTAACACCCTATTTTCGCCCGACTTGTTTCTGTTAAAGCTGAATAATGCCTCCTTGTAACGTGTTTTAGCAAGAACACATTCATCATCGAACCATTTATTAGTATCGCTATTTTGTACATGATAAGACGGCCTCAAGATCTTTCGTTTTTTGAAGAGAGGATCCGCAACATCTCGTATTGTATTTGTTAATTGTATTATAAGGTTATTTATACTATTCATATCATCTTTGATTACATTATCAAGATAATTATTGAAAAAAGTGGCAATTTACTTAGTATACAACTACGAAATATTCTTTGTATGTATTGTCCCTTGGCCATGACGGTAGAAGATTCCTTCACCGTAAAAAACTAGGGCTGTGTTAATCGGTTTGCTCTCAACTTGGAAATGTGCAATCATTCTCTTATTTCTGCCTTCAAGTGATAAGATTGGAGCATGTTCATGACTTCTGCGAAGTTTGGATGCCACTGGGTGATTTTCGAGGAAGATATGATAATTTGAAAATGGGTAGGAATACAGTTGAATTATCAGTGAAATGGAGCTAGTTTTGAGGGGTGCTGAAAAAGACTGGATTTTTTTTTTAATCTGGTCAACTTTTGATTTTTTGTGGATATTCTGAGCTTCAGAGGAAGGTTTGCAGATTGAGGGGAGATTTAAAGACCAATGGACATTTTATAGTATGTTTGCAGTGGTCCACAAGTGACCGTTTCTACATATATTATATAGTGTTGATTAATTCACTAGTGACACGTTAAACAACCCTCAACTGGATCAGTGAAAGGCTTGATAGACAGCGCTTGTTGTTGCAATAGTGGATGTTTTATAGTGAAATCTTGATTTTAGAGTGAAACAGTGCATTTCTAAGGTATAATATGGATTTTGATAAGTATTTGATGCTTTTGCAGTGTAAAATAGACTACTTTGCTACTAGTCGGACTCCGTGCATGCTTTATAACCGTCATTTGGGACTTAATAGGCGAATCTGTGGTCAGAAAGTTTCAGAATATGGGAGACAGTCGATTGTTTTGGCTGGGAGACATACTCAGATGAACATGTTAGCTCATAGAGTGATGTATATGTGTGTGATGTGTGTTCCTGGTATTCCTAGGGGGATGGACGTGTCTTATCTCTGCCACAACAGTTTATGTTTGCGATTTGACCATCTCAGCTTGGAGCCTCATAGCGTCAACATGGAAAGACAAAGATGCCTGCACATGATATCAATACTGTGTTTAGGACATAAAGAGTACCCTGATTGCATGCTTCATGTGAGTAGATTGTTTATATTATCTTATTATAGTGTTTCATGTCAAATTGTTACCCCACCCACTTTTCATATAGCAAAATGTTTGGTCATTGTTTACTTGTCGAGAAGGTCAGTTGAGTATGTTTTATGTTGTCGTTGGTCATCGTATACTTTAAATTTGTTCACTTTGTTGATAAATCTGGCTGTTTTATAAGTTTGTAACATTTGTCGATGTTTGTCGTACGTATTTTTGTCCTGAATTTTCTTAAGTGACCGTAACACTTTTGTGTTTTGGGGAAGTGACCTTCCGACAGCATTAACTTGTTCTATTGCTGAATCTGCCCGTCCGTCATTTAACCGTGCTGCGGCACTTACTTTTCTGCCTTTAACGTTACGTCGAAAGGTTACGTCTTTCGGGTTTGAGGCATTGATAACGCGGTGTAATGCCTCTAGCTTATTTGTGTCGGCACCTTTACATGTATTGGTCGCAGCGTCTTTTCCCAGTCGAACATTTAAACAGTCGATTAGTTTATTTTTGTCGTCTCCCTGAATCTTTAGAGGTTTACATGATGTTGGCATAAAATGTTTTCTCCACGTTGAGGTTGGTGGATTACCCCCACACGACATGGAATATTTTCTACAAGTTTTCCCGAATTTATCTTGGTACAGACCCAGTTGCGTTCAAGTACCCAAAATAAATGCAGAACGAATGCTGAACGAACGGAAAATGAACGCAGAATGAACGCAGAACGAACGCAGAATGAACGTTGCACGATCTATATTTTAAAAATGCATTTCGTTCGTTGCGTTCGTTTCGTTCGTTTTCAGCGTTCAGCGTTTTAAAAAACGAACGATGAATGCATTTTTTAAAACGCTAAACGCTGATTACGAACGGAACGAACGATGAATTCATTTTTTAAAACGCTAAACGCTCAAAACGAACGGAACGAACGAAACGAACGCAACGAAACGTACGAAACGAACGCAAATGCATTTCGCTATTTCGGATAACTTTCAATATTATCCTTTTGAGTACATAATTGAAGTCTCGATTTAAACGAAGTGCGTTTTGTAGTAACTTAATTTAAAGAAATACACTGTGTAAATGGTGTTTTTTAAGCACGATTACACATTTTCATTTTTACCGATTTAAAATAGGAAATGTATTTATTGTGTAGCACAAATTTTATATTATTTCATTATAAAACTGAAATAATGTTGGTAAAATCAGACGGCATATTTTTATATAGTGTCAAGTTTGTTAATTTTTGATGAAACTAACATAAACCCGGAAGAAAACAGAATCATCAATGTGCACCACCAAAAAATGTCAATCAAAGGATACATTCTTCAATATGATCACAAACATTAGTCGCCGACTCGTGGTAAGAACCGCATGGGTGGATACCATGCGTAGTTTAATCGTCAGAAATGTTGCGATTGGTAAACGCTGAACGAACGAACGCAAAGGCATTTTCTCCGTTTGTGCATTTAAACGCACACATTATGCTGCGTTCGTTCCGTGCATTTAAATGAACGCATAGTTTCGTTTGTAAACGCTGAATGAATTCAATAACGCAAATGATTTGCATTTTAAAAAATGCATTCATAAAAATGCAAACGGAGCGCAAACGGAACGCAAACGAAACGCAAACGGAATGCTTTTTTGTGGTACTTGAACGCAACTGGGTCTGTAGCAGTCTATTATAGCCATCAAAATTTCACATTTTTGTTGTAAAAAGGGAATATTTGTGTCGCCTATAGTCTGCTGTACAGTTTGAAACTCATTCAGTACACGGTGAGATACGTCCTTTGCAAAGCGTTCCTGAATGTATGCTCGGTCCCGTTTGGTATGTCCAGGAAACATCTTTTGTGAAAACACAGTCCTCGTAATTTTATTTCTGATTGTTTTAGTAAGATATACAACATCCGCCATTCTTGACATGGGTTTGCCCGTGATAGCAAGTTGAGCAGCACGAGCGCCCTTGAATGCTTTGCTGTCCCCGTCTGTGTTGTCATGTTGTCAATAGTGATCGGCGTGTCACTCTTCAATGTCGATTCCATCGCTAATCTGGCCTCTCTATGTTCGTCACTTGTAAACGAAGTATGAAATTTGTATTGACTTGACGGTTATTGTTGCATTAGTCAATAATTTCTTTTATTATTTTTTTTCTTTTTTTATTACTTTTATTTATTTATTGATATATTTACTTACTTACTTACTTACTTACTTACTTACTTACTTTCTTACTTTCTTACTTACCTACACTTACTTACTTACTTACTTACTGATCTATCTATCTATCTATCTATCTATCTATCTATCTATCTATCTATCTATCTATCTATCTATCTATCTATCTATCTATCTATCTATCTATCTATCTATCTATCTATCTGTCTCTGTCTGTCTGTCTGTCTGTCTGTCTGTCTTTCTGTCTATTGATCTATCTATCTATCTATCTATCTATCTATCTATCTATCTATCTATCTATCTATCTATCTATCTATCTATCTATCTATCTATCTATCTATCTATCTATTTATCTATCTATCTATCTATCTATCTATGTCTGTCTGTCTGTCGATCCATCCATCCATCCATTCATCCATCCATCCATCCATCCATCCTATCTTATCTTATCTTATCTTATCTTATCTTATCTTATCTTATCTTATCTTATCTTATCTTATCTTATCTTATCTTATCTTATCTTATCTTATCTTATCTTATCTTATCTATCTTATCTTATCTTTCTTGTGATGTGATGTGAGATGTGATGTGATGTGATGTGATTGTAAGAAGTAAATATATATAAAATAATGTTTTATTAATGTGATGATGACATCATGAAGATGACGTCATGAATATGACGTGTCGTCATGAATATGACGTTACGTTTTGGCGTAAAAATCTAACCATATTAGGTTAGGAAGGTTTAGTATTTCATCAATCCAGTTTAGCCATCCATTACAATTACAAGTAAGCTTATCTACCAACAATGAAGTTTCTTTGGAAGCAGAAATGATAAGTCAAAGATGATGTACTGTTCGAATAATAAAGCATTTATTCAAGAAACCAATAAATTGCCGTATGAGGGCATGCATTTTGACAATTGAATTAGGTAATATTACATAAACAGTAAATTTGATACAATGATAAGATAAAACATTCATATAATACAAAAACTTAAAAGTTTCAAACATTTTCTTTAACAAGTATAGAAAATATTGAAGTTTAGCGGTTGATATGTCGTGGCAGTTCTGTGCATTTTCAAGTCGTCCGAAACTGACTTCAAGCAAATGTGACCGGCTTCATGTTTTATGCCATTTTGTTAAAAATAGTCCGCGGATAACACCAAGTAAAGTCATTTTATGTTCGTCAATATTGTTACTTGGTTTGAAAAAGTTTTGAGTCTTATGTCAAAACAATAATTCAGTTAAAGGTCTCACTACAGAATTACCTCCCTTGGCCTTGACGGTAGGAAGATTCCTACACCGTAAAAAACTAGGGCTGTGTTAATCGGTTTGCTCTCAACTTGGAAATGTGAAATCATTCTCTTATTTCTGCCTTCAGGTGACAAGATTGGAACATGTTCATGATTTCTGCCAAGTTTGGATGCCACTGGGTGATTTTCGAGGAAGATATGATAATTTGAAAATGGGTAGGAATACAGGTGAATTATCAGTGAAATGGAGCTAGTTTTGAGGGGTGCTGAAAAAGACTGGATTTTTATTTTTTTTTAATCTGGTCAACTTTTGATTTTTTTGTGGATATTCTGAGCTTGAGAGGAAGGTTTGCAGATTGAGGGGAGATTTAAAGACCAATGGACATTTTATAGTATGTTTGCAGTGGTCCACAAGTGACCGTTTCTACATATATTGTATAGTGTTGATTAATTCACTAGTGAGACGTTAATAGCAAACGATTATGGTGCATGGTCACTGAAGTCATCAAAGTCTCCTATTTGAAAATCACTCGCCATCGAAAAATCACATTATTTCAATAACAGATAATCTATCATGCTACACCCGTTTCTATTCACATACGTTGCAGAACCCACGCCGTAATCATACCCTAACCTACCATTGGCTATTCTACATGACGTAGCCTTACAAGGATCAAGTAGTTTTGTTTCCCTGTGCATTTATTGCTGAGTCCTGTGACACTCTAATTTAAGGATTATCTGGTATATAGTTACTATAATCGATATCATTAACAGCTCGATCAAAGAGAATATAATCGTTTCTATTACCTACCCTTGCATTGCAATCACCAACAATGAAAGTACTACCTAATGAATCAAAGTGTAATATGTCCTCCTGTAATAATTGAAAAAGATCAGCATTAACAAAGTTAACTGCTGGTGAGTCATCGCCCCACAAATATACACAAGAAAATATCGCCTTTGTTACCGAAGAAGTATTTTTCTAGTTTAAGCCAGAATATCGTGGCATGGTGATTTTTCACAATAGTGATACCTGTTTGAGTGATTTTTTAATTTACGGTAAAAATGATAATAACAGTAACCAGGTAGTTCAATATTGCTGTCCTTATTTGTCCATGTTTTAGATGAAAAGATAATATCGTGTTTTGACAAAATATCCACAAAGTTCGACTGTTCTTTTTTACGGTCTGTTAATCCATTACAATTCCAATACACAACAATTAGTCCATCCTCCGCGTGCTCCTAGTCCATCTTCACTGGTTTTCCATCAATGTATAATGTGTCATAGCTAATCCATGCTTTTCTGCCTTTCCATTTAGCGTCCTTCATTTGTGGTGTCAATCTGCGACGCTTCGAGAAGACTTCCGGTGGAAATAGTTCGTGCATATAAAAGTTGGTGCCTTCTTGCCACTGACCGTTCCAAGGCGATATAGCCCTATTGTCAACCCTTTTGTGTTTGTGATGTCGTTTGCATTTATTATTGATTTTGCATTCTTGTGTGTCTGTTTGCGTGTTTGTGTCTGTGTTTTGTGGTTGACTGTCCTCCTTGAATGCTACTTTCCCTGTCCGATATTTTTATATTTCTTTCTAGTTTTATTCTTAGCCTGCGTACCATTTCTCTTTCAGGAAACAAGTTGAACTTCGCGACGATTTTTGAGTCAAACCGGGAAACGGAGCTCCGATCCTGTGTACCCTCCCGAGTTTTAGGTTATTCATCACTTCTCGTGCAATTTGAAGCTTTTCATGCAGAAATTGTCTAAATTTAGATTCGGTTTTCTCGTTTTGTTCGAATTGGGATTCTGGAATGTTTCCGAAGTTCAAATTATTTCACATTAATTGCGACTGCATATATATAACAGAGTCTTTCGGTTTCTGATTTTCGTGCTCCATTTTTGTCATTTTATCTTGTGCCATACCTATAGCGTTTTCGGCTGCATTGACCCTATCCCATGTTTTATTTAGCCTTTCATTTGCTTTTTTATTCATGTCCTCAATGTGCACCCACATTTTTGTCATTTCTCTATCAAAATTATCTTTTTTTTAAGTGATTCAAGTGTTAATAACCGTTTGTCCATATCGCTGATTTTGGACGAGATGGTCGATAAACAAGCCATGATGTCGGCATTCGTCGGGCTTGCGCTTTGAAGCGGCGTACTATGGGCGGTATCCGCATTGCTCTTGCCTTCCATTGCGATGGAAGAAGACGTGATACGTATAGGCGACTGAGGACTATTAACGCTGGGATTTGTTAGACCGGAAAAAGTCACGGGGGTAGAGCATACTGGTATAAAGTTAGTATTTAATTTTGAAGGAGTACCTTGTCCAAATAACACTGCATTTGACTGACTTAATGCGTCACTAACACTCACTTTCGGCGATTGTCCATGTTTGGCGGTCTTATTCAAATTACCACTAAGATCGCTATCACTTTCACTATTTTTCTTTCTTTTTGAACGTTTGTTCTTGACCATAAAGCCAAATTTACGATTCGGTTAGACAATAATCTATATTCACACACTCTTTTAACCAAGTAAACAGATTTGTAACCACTTTTATGGCAATTTTAATGAAAATTTACGGAGCGCAAAAATACTCGACTATCGTTCACACATGTCACGTGATCTTTATATGCATATCAAGAGGACGATGGTTTGATTGCATTTTTGATGTTTGATTATTGTCAATATGATGATCGCAGCTTCACATATTTACAAATATAGGTTTAGACTTTTCCCTTGAGGTTGCTTATTGTCGTGATATAGCAGCACGCAGCGTAGTCAGTGGCGACATTGCTTGTCTGGCAATGGCCTTTTGATTATCAATAGTAGTCACAATTAATATACGGATTGGTATCGATGAAATCTCCATTTCACGATAGTCATTCGTTCTTTAAAGACGATTGTTTTAGAATAGACGAGAAGCTGAGTAACCGTTTTAGTGAAGTAGCTTAACAAATTTAAAACGGCATTTATTTCGTTTAAGATAGTTCATTCTATAAATATAGTATTGAAAATTGTGTATGCATTTTAAGCATTTTATTGTGAAACTCGACAGTAATGGGTTGGAAGGTATGGATGCTTTTGATTACCTTTGCGGAATTACTGTGTCCTTTACAAGGGACCCATGTGAAGTTAGGACTTATTGCTGTAATACGTGACCCCACAACGTGGATGTCGGTTATGAATAGCGGAAGTGCTATTAATATTGCATACGACGACCTTATACACGACGGTGTGATTCCCAACGGCTCATCATCCAGCCTGAGGTAAATTTTTATACAGGGTATTAGGAAATTACTTGGGTAGACGTCTAAATTTCAAATAAAAGGAAAACGTCTGTTTAGTTCCTGATTCAGATTTATTTATTTTAGTTGTATTATAGCAAAATATCTACATTGTAGATATGTATCCCTGTACGTGACAAACTTTAACATGTTAACTTATTTGACTTTTGTATCTAAAATGTGTTACAACAAGCAAATATATTTACTGAGGCAGTATTGCGATGTTTTCGTTTCAAAAACGGACTTCATTCGGTCAGTAAAGAAATGGTTTTTTTTTGTGAGAGGCATTACTCTTAGTTTTACATTTTGCATGGAAAAATGCACCAACAGTTTCACTGCTACATACACAGATGCGTATATGATATATCTTCAAGTGTGGACATTTTAAAATAAAATAAAATACATGAGTTGAGATTCTATACACACTTATGCGCGGTATAGCAGTTATATATGTATCTCACTGAGTTTACAGAAAGACGTGGAGATAATAAATATATACTTGTGGTATATCGGTGAATAAAATACAGTTAGGAGTTCGGATGCGTAGTGATTAAATCACGAGTTCGTTAGCACGAGTGATTTAATTACTCGCATCCGAACGATTAACTGTATTTTATTCACCGATAAAATACAGGTACGTATTTATTATTTCGATTCTAACACAACAATAACCCCATTGTTTACGCCATTGTTGGGGCACTATATATTATCTCGGAGATCAAGGTAATCATGGTGCTATGTTAACAGGCTGTTCCATTGGGCGTCCCGTATGCAAAGTTCTGCGTTTCAATACACTATTAGTCACGTAACAAACAATTAAGTCATTGCTTACGTCATATAGCTTGCGCTGTATGACGTCGAACGGTCTCAGTTTGTTCAAGATGCTTATTAATGTTATATGTACTGATGCATATGATGTGTTTATATCGGGGGTGTGCATCGTTTGGGAGCATGGCAAGTTTGTTGTTATTAACATTTCATTAAAGTACTGTTGAGTTTGTCTTCTTGACGTATATTTACCAAGTGTCGTCATGTAACGTGGCGCTTCCAACGGATGAACTATACGCGGGGAATTAATAGAACAGCTGTATTTTATCGTAGAATAACATACAGCTGTCTCTCTTCTTCGTGTATATGAAAGACTGCGGAGGTCGGGTTAGAATGTTAAATAAAATAGTAATGAAATCAACATAGAGCAATAACAATAATATACATGTAATAGGTACACATCAACATAGAGAAATAACAATAGTATAGTAGGTACACAGGATATGGAAATACAATATTAAAAATGAAAAACAATAAAACATAGTCATCATGATGGCATGCCTTTGTTATTTTACTAAAATAATCTTGCTTGATAATTGAAGTTTAGTTTGATCTGAACTCAAACTAAAGGTCAAACATAAACAAGATAAATACAAATGTTTTAAACACGGATTAACAAAAACGAATAATTTTATTTAGTGAATAATATAAAAAAATTATACATATGGACTTACCCGCATCCGAACGACTAACTGTATTTTATTCACCGATAAAACACAGGTACATATTTATTATTTCAATTCTAACGCAACAATAACCCCATGGTTTACGCTATTGTTGGGGCACTATATATTATCTCGGTGATCAAAGTATTCAGGCTGCTATGTTTACAGGCTGTTCCATTGGGCACCCCCTATGCAATCCATTGGGCACCCCCTATGCAATGGTCTGCGTTTCAATACACTAGTAGTCACGTGACAAACAATTAAGTCATTGCTTACGTCATATATCTTGCGCTGTATGACGTCAAACGTTCTCAGCTTGTTCAAGATGCTTATTAATGTTATATGTACTGATGCATATGATGGATTATATCGGGGGGGTGCATCGTATTGGGAGCATGGCAAATTTGTTGTAATTAACATTTCATTAAAATTACTGTTGAGTTTGTCTTCGTGACGTATATTTACCAAGTGACGTCATGTAACGTGGCGCTTCCAACGGATGAAATATACGAGGGGAATTAATGGAACAGCTGTGTTTTATCGTAGAATAACATACAGCTGTCTCTCTTCTTTGTCTATATGAAAGACTGCGGAGGTCGTGTTAGAATTTTCATTCAATTACGGTATAATGTTTGCTTCATTTTTGCAAAGTCTCGCTTCTTGTGCACGTTTTTCTTTCAAATTCTACAAACTGTTTTGCGGATTCTCGGCATGCAATAGTTATCATCTGAGTAATAATGTATTGTCAGCAACCATTCTATCTCAGTTATTTTTTATTCGCACTATCATTACGTGGTCCGAGTATTAACTTCCATACCCCATCCAGCCCTTCTCCAAGAAGCGAAAACGGGGTTGGCTGGGTCATGAAATAAAACCTTATTTCAAAATTAATACATGTAATAGGTAATTTTAAACAGATTATCGCATTTGTTTTAGTAAAAAAAGTGTTTAAACATAGTTAATTGTTGAAATTTCTATTATAAAAGTATGCTAATATAAGCCTTCCCATCTCTTAATGGTATTAAGGCGGTACCACGTAATGACAATCTTAATAAAATACTGTCACACGCATGAACATATAAATTGTCTACTGGGAGACAGATTCACAAATAGCTTACTTCTGAATCCCATTCCTGATTGTATATTTAGTAATTCACGTACATTTATAGGTGTGTGATGTATATACTATTTGTGAATAAAATATGTTTAAACTAATGTATCGTCAGAAACTTTGGCACATCTTGCGTAATGCCGAAGCAGTCGACGACCGGTTAGCGCATATATAGATCTATATAACACTGACACACGGTATCGATGGTATTGCAAAATAACTACTTTTGATGTGCATGTCCAAATATGTTTAGACAATTGAAAAAAAAAGCGAAATACGCATGTACATAGCATTTAGTTGAGAAAGACGTTACTTTTTTTAAAACATTGATTATCAAAAACGGAGGTTTAAAAACCTTAAGAATTTTTTTTTTAATTTAAATTAACTGTTTAGGATTTGTTTCAAATATGCAGTTTGCTGCGTCAAGTCGTTGTTAAGCGAGTACGAATGATGTGTGTTGCATAAAACCAACATCGTGTGATATTTAAACGCTGCTATTCAAACATTCTTAAGAATAAATTAAAGCATGTTTTAAGGACAAACCCTCCTGCAGTGTCCTCTGTTACCACACCCGAAGCATGTATCGTGTTCGGTTGCTGTTCTTTGCCGACGAAAATAACTTGTCCGTTTGTTGTTCACTTGTTGTGTGAACGGCCCGCCACCCGCTGGAAGTTTTGAAGTGAAACAATCCGGGACCGTGAAAACGCGTTCTGGATTGTTCTCATGTCTCTGTTTGCATTCTTGGTTCCTCCGCTGACTCCATATGTTAAAAACAGCCCGAATTCTAACTAGTTTTAAGAACCTCTGGATGAAGCGACTTTACTGTTTGCCTGTCGGATTCAAATGACAGAAAAGCTTTTCTGCTCAGTACACGTCAGCGTATACTCGCTTTGCACGTGCAAACGAGTATATACCGCCCTCTAGAAACCGGTTGAAACCTGTATGAACAGGTTCATTGTAACTCGTTGAACTTTAAGTTATTAAAGAGACACTTTCATAATTTATTACATACAATAATACTAATAACAATACTACTACTACCCTCCAGTAACCTGATTCGGATAGACACATGATTCCCATAGGTTTAGTTGTACCGCGATCGAAACGTCATAATGTGACGTCAAACATAACAGATCGTAAAACTTTCGGTAGCTTTGTTTCTACAACAATTTCAAGAAAATGCTTCGAATAAAGGTAAGAAAACGTCACTTACATTGTTGATGAATAATTTCTATGTATTTCCACTAAGTCATTTTAATATAGCACTTAAAAAGATAAAAAAACGCATTTAACATTTGTGTATTCACAGACGCTACTATGTCAAGTCTATAAATAGTAACGGTGTACGGTGAAAAAACTGCCAACCAATTTTTTTTCTACGAAAGCCAATTAAGGCCATTATGTTATTGTGTAGTCACTAATTGAAATTGTGTTTTTTCTAGGTTGAATGGTATTTCTTATATTTACAGCTTATAGGTCCTACTTCATATGTTACGCAGCACGCGTATTCCATGAATAGCGGATGAAAGTAGTTCTTCGTACAGTTCACTGGAAAATGAACGTAGCTTAAATGGATCAGGTGATCGTCCTTTAACCAATCACATTGTTTGTATTATCTAAATGTTTGAGTGACTGCAATTATAGTTAAATAAACGTTAATTTAGAGTTATCTGTCTTCATATGATTTGTGTATAACATTCTTCAGTGTGCGTAATGACTGAAATTGGCCACCGCAACTTATTTTATGATTTTGGCGAGCGTCTGATGAGCAATAGTGTGATGACGTTACCTATCGGAATCATGTGACGCGCTTGCTATTGGAAAGGATTTCACCGCCATATTTGTTTTGATTGTTGGTGAATATTTGACAGTTAAATGAATGAAACTTTTTCTACACTGTGATGTCTATTGTATTGAAGTTTATGTTTACCGAGGTTTCGGAGGAATAGGACAACTTAAATAATACTACTACTGATTACTATTATTATTATTTATTATCATTATTGTTATTGTTATTTTTTTTTGTATATTATTACAATGGTGAATGCGCAATTTGTTTGATGTTTACTATCGCACTTTAAGACTAAACCAAGAACGACTCAGTGTTGGTCCTTTAGCATAACGACTGCTATATTTGGCTATGTCGTTTGGCATTCCTTTGTTAACTTACTTTATTATGTCTTGAAAGACTGTTCTGTGAAAGCTACATTTTCGACTTTTATACCTACTTTTACTTGTAGGCAATATTATTATAACAAGCTGTTTCATCTTTCGAATTATATTTGTATAGATAACTGACATACCACAGGGCTTTAAAAAGCAATAATGCGCGAGATGTTTTTCGTCTTACATTACCTCTCCTGAACGGATTCAAAGAGACCGAGACTGCTACTTTATTCTCTTGGTTATGTTTGCTGCTTCCGAAAGATCTCCCTTATCAGTAATATTGATTTGCATATTTATGGCTTGTATCAATTCCGAGGACCAACCAAATATAATATTTTCAAAAGTCGACTATCATACTTTTGTAATAATAACCATACAGTAACTCCAAAACACCTTTACACTAGAAATCGAATTCACAGATACGTGCTGAAAACTAAATGCAGTCAACTAAACCATCATCGTTGTACAAAACATTTAACCGACACTCCCCTGAAACAGAAGACATGACCCACTTTCTGTTAACATGTACTCTATACACAGAACATAGAAACACTATGCTTTATACCTTAGTGTTTCCAAACGTCCACGTTCACACTCTCTTACATAAGATCAACATCCATCCACAAGTGAACTACCCTCTCTTACATATGATCAATATCCATCCACAAGTGAACTACCCTCTCTTACATAAGATCAATATCCATCCACAAGTGAACTACCCTCTCTTACATAAGATCAATATCCATCCACAAGTGAACTACCCTCTCTTACATCAGATCAATATCCATCCACAAGTGAACTACCTTCTTTAATGAGATCTATCACTGCCATACGAAACTAACCAAAATGTATTCACAACAGTACAGACATACATACACTATACAAAGAGATTCAAAAAAATAAACAACTACTTCCTACAATGATTCATATAGTCTAGAGGCGAACATGAGCAAATGGTTTAACTACGTTTAGATACATATTCCTTCCGTGATAAGCGAGGCAAACAACGTTGATAAAAAATATAATTGTTTACTCTTCTGTACACTCGCTTCCTCTAATGGTGTGCTGGTAGTAACTATAAACTGAAAAATATTAGAATATGTATAATCACGATTAGGGATAGCACTTGGTGCAGAGTTTATAGATGCTGTCAACAACCATTCTATCTATATTCTTCGTTATTCACATTATACTACTTTAATAAGATACTGTCACACGTATGCAATTATGAATTGTCTACTGGGAGACAGATTCATGAAAGGTTAAAGCTTTCTTCTGAATCACATTCCTGATTGTATATTTAGATATGTAATGTGTTATGTAGTGTGTGATGTAAATATATAATATTTGTGAATAAAATCTGTTTAAACTAAACGAAATATAATATAAAATAATATCTTATACTTTTTAAAAAACACAATTAGAAATATTATTTTCAACTAAAACAAAATAATTTCTGATCTTCACATAAAAAACCAGCCATCCGAAGGAATGTGAGTGTAAAGCATCATAATGTTGCCATGCTCCCGCAGGTCATGTCATCACTGGTAATTTTGTTATTGTAGATAGCCTCATTCGGCCTTTGTTTTCTAATAGTCCGAAGTATAGATTGCTTTAAATTATGTTGTTTATACATATCGTGCTCAGGTGTTGTTGAGGGGGTTTGCAAGCATCTGGCCAAAGCAGAAGGCAGGTCGCCAAATCCATTTAAAACTTAGTATAAACATGGTGTCGAAGAGTACATGCGGATCCGAACTCCCTTTCTATACTCAACAAAAAAAGAAACTTCCGCCACTTTACCCATACATGTAGACACAATGAAAATATAGTTTGTTTGGTCTTATATGTTAATACCTTTGTTAAAAGGCCAGCACTGTCATGAAAACAATTTTCCTTGAATCAAACTTGTACGCAAAGTTATTCCCCTTGTTTTGGTTTAAACAGCATTTCCGGATCTTGTGGTTTAAACTTTGATTTAACACAGTTTTGTTCTTTTGAAATAAACAGTAGATAACCCCAGCACCAAAAAGACGGAGAAAGTAAGCTGACCTATTCACTCACTTTTGCGTCATACAGCTTTCAAGAATGAATATTTTCAGATTACCTCCCTTTATAATACAAATATAGTGATTTCGCAATTTGAATAAAACATGTTTTAGCAGCAACACACTAACTCTGTTTTTTGATGGTTATTAATATTGATCAGAATGATTGAGTGATAAGTATATAATGATGAAATTATATCTAGATTGGTGTACAAAGTGTAACAAGGTCAACCCTATGCAAATCACAGCTTAAACTGCGGAAGTTTCTTTTTTTGTTCAGTATATTTGGAAAAACTCATTTCTTAAAGAATTTCATAATATGTTTGTTTTAGTTCCTGCGGATAAAGCAATTGAGAATTTAAATATTGTTTGACGCCTACATGATGTCAATGTTTTATCTTTAGAACTCGGGAGCACTAATTCGGGAGCACTAATTCGTATTCGTTCAATCTGCAGAGGATGATGATAATAGCAAGAATATCACTCGATGCACCACTGAAAGTTCTCTCCGGCCATGTTTTGTTCCACGAACATGTTTATGTTTATTTAAAACGAAATCAATAAACAACAATAGATATTTATAATTTGTACATTGCAATATCTGTGAAAAGCGAAAATAAGATTTTATTTGATGACGTAGAAAAATTTGAACAGTAAATTTATCCACAGTTAAATGTATTTATCAATTATCTGGCAACAGTTGCGCAGCTATACAATTAATATTTACCTTATTTCTTCGTGCAGTCACGCAGTGTTAAGAGTAGTATCTACGTCATACAAATATTAATGTTTGCCTACACCTTAGTGGCGGTTTTCAATATATGTATCAAGAAATGTTCATATGATGATTAAGAGTAAAAAGTGTTAATTGATAATACTACAAAAAGCATGGCTATTCATCTTGAACTTCCGACTATGTACTGAATTCCTAAATCAAATAAACAGTCTTATAAAGCTAACTTTATTTCTAATTGAAGCGCCTGCACCACTACGAACACTTACGAACTTTTTTCTTCTGTCTTACTTCCGCTCAAGACCACATTAAACAATAGTGTGCTGCAGCTTATGACAACTGGGGGTTTATTTTGTTTTGTGTCAAGTATAAGTTTAGGAGACGATCTTGATAGAAAAGGCAGTGAAAGTTTCATCTATAAATACATATGACTTTTCAACACTATAAACAACCTTACCACATCACCTTATCAAAGATAAACTTATTGCTCTCATTCAATAACTTTTCGCTAAAGAAAAAAAACTATAGCTTTAGCCTGTAACAATATTAAAGCGTGTTTTTTTACTAAAGACAGTTTAGACAATTACACTATGTGGAACTGCCAAGAAGTCTGTGAACACTAATTTTCCTATTAGATAACATATGTTTATAATACTGTCGCTTGTTTTTTTGATGTATATCTCTATATTGAAAATTGTGAAAAAAAGAGATATTGATATTGTTAAGTATTCCCCAAATGGAGATCTACCGAGAGTTACTTCCTATGGGGTATATGTTTTTCAGATTATTCGTTATTCTTTAGCTTGTAGTAGTGTTGAAAGAAATATAAAAAGATCGGACAGGAATAGTAGCATTCAAGGACACAGTCAACCACAAAACACAGAAACAAACACGCAAACAGACAAACAAGAAGGCAAACGTAATAATAAATGAAAACGACATCACAAACACAAACGGGTTGACAATAGGGCTACCGCCTTGGAACGGTCAGTGGCACAGTAGGCCACTGGGGATTTAAACCGGTTCTAGGGTGCACCAAACCTCACACTTACCCTACTGTCATCCCATTAAAACAGGACAGTGTAAATAAAGAAATCCCCGCCTTGATCTAATCTCTAACTAACAAGGCAGCATCAATAGACAATATAAGTAAAACACAAATATAATGTGTAAATATAATACAAAAAAACAATAGCCTAGAAATCCACAATGAAGGTACTCAGTGACTTGGCAGAAGCCAGAGCAACAAGAGAATAAATCATTTAGGGCACGACAAGAAATATCATAGACAAACATCAAACGCCACCGTCCCAATGGGCTTTAGGTAGGCGTCATCATAGGGTCCACAGCCTGTCCGGTCATCGTACAATTAAAGAGGAAAGCATAGTGGCGAACTGTAAAAGGGTCCACCACCAAGCATGCAGTACGTTTCAAAATGATAGGGTCATAACCTCTTTTGATAAACTTTTTAACAAGTTTAACAAAGATAGTATGAAAGTGATCATGACCAAGAATCTTACGAAGTATATATTACATCACCATAGAAGTCAGGTTGTGATAGTCCTTGTCGTAGAAGAGTCCTTAAATTACTTTTATATTTGGAAAGAAGATCAGGGTTACGATAATAAAATTTTGCAAAGGTTTTAATATTTCTAATATTTGTATAAATAAGAAGCGGCTCCAGCAGAGCTATGGAGCAGACATATACCATATACTTCGAAAAACAAAATATTATGATTGTAGCCCTGATCTACTTTTAAAATATTAAAGTAATTTATGAGCTCTTCTGCGACAAGGACTATCACAACTTACTTCTATTGTTGTGTGATTTACAAACTTCGTAAGATCCTTGGTCATATTCACTTAATACAATATTTATTGAACTTATCAAACAAGGTTATGCCCCTTTCATTTTGCAACGCACTGCATGCTTAATGGTTAACCTATTTAAAGTTCGCCCAAATGCTTTCCTCTTCGATTGTGCGATGACCGGACAGATTGGGGACATTGATGGCGTCTATGTATTTCTTTATAGCTCACCTGAGCCGAAGGCTCAAAGTGAGCTATTGTGACCGCTTTTTGTCCGTCCGTCCGTTCGTTGTCCGTCCGTCCGTTAGCTCTTGCTTAAACAACTTCTCCTTGGAAAATTTTGACCAAATTTCACATGGATGATGCAGAGGTCAAACTACCCAATGTTATACAAATTAGGTCAATGTGACATCCAAGATGGCCGCCATCGCCATATATAGTTAAAAAATTAAAATATCTTCTTCTCAAGAACCACTGAACAGATTTTAACAGTTTTTATTTATAAATGATTGCCAATACCTAAGCTACAAAAGTTGAACACAAAAATTTCAAGGTTGACAAATGGCTGTGCCTCGGGGTTCCAAAATGTGTTACTAGGGAGATTTTACATGTTTTACAAAGACTTATATAGGGCAGTATGCTCAGAAACCGCTTAATCAATTTTGACCAAATTTCACGTGGACGATACTGCCGTCAGTACTTTCCAAAGTTGTACAAAGTTGTACAAATTAGGTCAATGTGGTATTCAAAATGGCCGCCATCGCATTATATAGTTAAAACATTAAAATATCTTCTTCTCTAGAACTGCTGAACATATTTTAACAGTTTTTATTTTTAAATGATTGCCAATACCTAAGCTACAACAGTTGAACAACAAAAGTTCCTAGGGTGAAAAATGGCTGTGCCTCGGGGTTCCAAAGTTTGTTACTATGGAGATTTTACATGTTTTACAAAGACTTATATAGGGCAGTTGTAAATGACATATGCTCAGAAACCGCTTAATCAATTTTGAACAAATTTCACGTGGACGATACTGCCGTCAGTACTTTCCAAAGTTGTGCAAATTAGGTCAATGTGATATCCAAGATGGACAATAGATGGTCAAACTTTAAAACATCTTCTTCGCAAGAACCGCTGAACAGATTTTGACAGTTTTTATTTATAAATGATCGCCAATTCATAGACTACATAAGTTGTATAAAAAAAGTTCGTAGGGTCGAAAGTGGCAGTGCCCCGGGGTTCGAAAGTGTGTATATGGAGATTTTACATGTTTTACATAGACTTATATTGGGCATTTGTTAAAGACATCTCTTCAGAAACCACTTGACCTATTTTAACCACATTTCACGTGGATGATGTCAGAGCCTCCCACAATTATACAAATTCGGTCAATGCGACATCCAAGATGGCCGCCATTAACATATATGGATCTAGTTAAAAATACTGTATTTGCCTCGTTAAGACGATAGAGCCTTCATTTTTCATCCGATCTTTACCAACCTTTAACAGATTGTTAATAACAATCAAAGCTCAGAAAAGATCGAAAACCAGCTATATCGGACTAAAATTACCAGAGTTATATGCCCTTGAATTATTGAAAAAAAAACATTTTCAGCCTTGCTCTAGAATCTTTATTCTGTATTCAATCTTTCCCAAACTTGGCCAGATTGTTGGTATCAGTGAAAGCTCAGACGAATTTGTAAACCAGGCAGAGCAAACCAGTAACCAAGAGTTATGGCCCTTCTTCAGTATTTGGTAATGTACACTGGAAATATCAGGCGTCGTGAGTTCAAATCGCAGTGGAGGCATATATTTTGTTTTGCATAAAAACCTTTGATCATGGGTTGAATTTAAAAAAAAATCCTTACTTTTTTTCTTTTTTTTTCTCATAAGAAACCTTGGTTCGTTTTTTTTTAATTGGGAGCTTAGAGGCCCTTGTAGAATCAGTTTTACATAGAGTTGTATGGAAGAACTTCAAAAATCGTTTTGTCTGAAACTACAAGAGATAAAGATTTAATTTTGTTTTTAATTTATTATCAGCTTATGGATCCTTCTATTTATATCAAATTTAGCCCTGCCTCAGGGGTCACAGTTTTACATAGACATATATAGGGAAAAGTTTCAAAAATCTTCTTCTCTGAAACTATAAGAGCCAAAGGTTTAATCTTTGGTATTTGACCATCAGCTTATTTTCCTCTACCAAGTATGTTCCAATTGTGTTCAAATGGTGACACTGAGGTCAAATTTGGCCCCACCCCAGGGGTCACAGTTTTATATAGATTGAAAAACTTAAAAATCTTTTTCTCTGAATCTACAAGAGCTAAATGTTTAATATTTTGAATTTATTATCAACTTAAGTTCTTCTACAAAGTTTGTTCAAATGGTGAACCTGGTGTTTAATTTGGCCCCTCCCAAGGGTCACAGTTTTCCATAGACTTATATATACTATAAACGTTGTACGAATGAAGTTCCTAGAATAAAACAATGCTGTGCCCCGGGGTTTGCTATCCATCCATTTCCATGCAAACTTTCTCTGTAAATACAAAGTACCAAATTTTGCCACTTTACCTTATGTCGTACCAAGTTTTCAATCTTATAATCAATCTAATAATTGATTGTTAACTACTTTTTCCTCTTTATAAACACTCTCAGGTGAGCGACTCAGGGCCATTTGGATCTCTCGTTTTAAATTCATTTATACAAGCTCATTTTTGTGTTATGCATATATTGCTTATTAATGGTGCCTTGTTTGTTAGAGAATATAACCTGGCGGGTGTACCTTTGTTTTCACTGTCCCGTTATGACAATATTGTAAGTGTGACGTTTGGTGCACCCTAGAACCTGGTTTAAAAACTTTACTTTGCCATGCCATTTACTGAGCATGCGTACTGTTGTGCCGTGAGTTAGTATTGAATACTAGTAGTATACAACGAATAATATCGACCGTCATATATGAACACTAGTAGTATACAACGAATAATACCAACCGTCATATATGAATACTAGTAGTATACAACGAATAATATCGACCGTTATATATGAATACTAGTAGCATACAACGAATAATATCGACCGTCATACATGAATATTAGTAGTATACAACGAATAATATCGACCGTCATATATGAATAAGTATACAACGAATAATATCGATCGTCATAGAAAATACTAGTAGTATACAACGAATAATATCAACCGTCATATATGGCCTAACATGTTGTACATACGAATGACAGCATATGATTCAGTCGATATGTCAGGATTAGGTATATATATTGGATGTTAACAAAAACAGAAGTGTAAGATAAAATGATCTAGGTATATATCAACTTAATGTAAGAAAAAATGTTCAACGTATTTCGATAGTTCCATACCAATCAATACAAATGAAAACATAGATTTAAAGCGCCGTAGGCCCCCGATTGCGATGTGTTTTGTTATATTTCCAAACTCCTGGCTTGTTAGAGTACCCAAATTTCGTTCACAGTACCACATGTTAATACAATTGAGCAAGCGTTGATATATGTATTGCTTCTAAAGTGAGAAAGGGCGGTATTCACTGCTGTTAGGAAGTGTTGCGAAACAAGTATGTCTCCCATTAGTCGCACGACATCATAACCTGTTAACCGTAATTTAATTTATTTATTTACCTAAGTATTAGTTACAGGATTTCCCATGGCGGGAAATGTAGCCGTCTAAGCACAGTGAAGTGTTATTTCACTGACATCATTTTAGTTCGTTGGTAGGCGATAGTGTTGATTTCATTGTGTTTGGAAGAGTATCGTAATTAATAGATACACGTAGTAAATGATTTCGAGACATCAACACAATTAGGGTTAATTAATGGACAATTGTATTCGATTTTAAAAGCGTTGGTGTTATTAGTTAAATGATTTCCCATGGCGGGAAATGTAACTGTCCACGCACAGTGCTTTTTCAGTGACGTCATTTTAATTCGTTGATTGGCAATAATGTTGATGTGTTTGGAAGAATATCGTAATTAGTATATACACAGAGTAAATGCTTGCGAGTCATAAACATAATTAGGGTTAATTAATGGACACTTGGTTCGATTTTAGAAACGTTGGTGACAGTTAATTATTTTAAACAATGAGTGAATATTTTCATTTAAAAATAAATTATTTTTCAATTATAATACGCAGTTACTCTGCACTAGCTTTTAAAAACGTATATGACTTATCCGTGCATAGCATTGATGACTTGTTATATTACTTTGTCTATGCGTGATGCCTTTTCTTTAAGGATCACACGACAATCTTTTTTTTACAGTCGCGAGGTCCCGATAGGTTTTCTTCATAACTTGAATATTTGCATATACCCATTCGAAGAGTTCTAGGCAATTGAAATACTTTTTGAATATTCCATTTGGTTGATTATATTGCACCAATAACCCACCGTAGTATAACGAAGTAAAATCTGTTACCGTTCATTTAATTATATTGAATCATGTTTAACGTCAACGTGATACGATTACAGATTTTATAAATCGAAATGTACGTTTGATTATTAATTAAATATTAATCCCACCGAAGTATAACGAAGTAAAATCTATTACCGTTCATTTAATTATACTGAATCATGTTTAACGTCAACATGATACGATTAAAGATTTTATAAATCGAAATGTACGTTTGATTATTATTTAAATATTAATTAAAAAAAAAAAAAAACGTGGTTCTGTGGTTTTCTTTGTTCAAATACAGTAAATAAACTAATTCAAAACTGAAGGGATTAATTACAAATTCGTAATTGGTCGATGAGTGACAAATGGCGTATAACAGACACTCCTCAAAAATGTCAATGCTTCAACCATTGGTTTACACGTATTTGATGTATTATATCTACAACTTACGCATATATACAATGACAACAAATAAAGGACTGGAACAGCATAACGTTTATGAAATGAACAAACTGCAATATTGAGGTCTTTCTAACACATTTTCATTCATGAAAACAAATTACATTATAATGTTTTTGTTTAAATGTAAACGTTCCTCGGTTATACTGGCATGTGGCTATAGCAGTTTGTACAATGTGTAAATGATAATAACACATTGACAGTTTGAATACAATCTATTTTGTCTAGATTTATTTTTGTTAACATAACCTTTTTTATCTAATTTCTTATAGAAACTCTATCGGGTTCACTTTTCGGTATAATACCATGGACAGGTTTTTATTTACCGACTGTATAGCTACTGGGTTCCCGACAAGTCCGTATGATTGCGTGGGAACGTACCCAAAAAAGGTATATCAGTGGTTTAGAGGAAACTCAATAATTAGATTTATACATAATTTTAGTAAGTTCTATTGTTTTAAATATGACACGTCAGCTCCAACGTAGACACAAAACAGCACTTTTAAAATCCTTTTAGAAATGGTTTCTTAATCTGAGTTTTTGTTTTCAATCCTAAATGACATGATATATGCAAACCAGTGGAGGATCAGAAGTCCTATCTGATTGTGGGCTTGTATTAGAACACAGCACCAAAACAGCAGAAGTCCTGTCTGATTGTGGGATTGTATTAGAACACAGCACTCACACAGCCGATTTTGGGCTTGTATTAGAACACAACACCCACATTCCTTAACTGTCTCAATCCATGTTTCGAGTTACTAGTATTTGCTTAAATGTTGTTAACATCACTTCTTTATTTATTATTTTTGGTCCGTCTTCTCCACCCATTTTCCTGCTTCTTTCGTTCGCTTCCCTTTACCCCCGTCTTCCACCAGCTCTGATGTTGTCTCTTTTACTAGATGCTATCTGACGTGACATACTTTCTTTAGAAACATCGCTGTATATTCTGTTTCTCTCGCTGTTCACCCACAGTTCGCAAAATGTTTCTCTTTTTTTTCCTTTAGAGTGGACTCTTTCCGGGAAATTTTGATATGTCATATATTATTTTAAATTATTGTGAAGCAGCTTCCATGGTACTCCAGTCAAGCTACTTTGCCACGAGCAAAATTCAATGGCACTGCAGTTCCTCACTGTACCACAAAGAGCAAATGAAACATACAATGAAAATGACAATACATACCACAAAGAGTGGGGAATTCTGACTTGAAATGTTCATGGGCAATATAGCCTACTGGTTAGCGTTCAAATTGACAAGGTAGTGTAAACAAATGTACATCCAATCACAAGGAAATCTCTAGCAATAAGGACCATGTCCAGAGAAATTAAAAAACGATACAGGTATATGTTATTGTTAACATATGCATGTATATATATATGTACCAAAGCTAACCGAAGAAGTTTATATATGTATATATATTTATAAACATACATAGAAACTCATCTCGTAAACCAGTCAAAATAGGAAAAGGGTTATAAAATGCTATACACATGGTGGTCTATAAACGACAAATTTGGAATCATTTACGAATTCCATTAAAGCGGGATGGATCAACAGACTTGCTGATCCGGATAATCACGACAATTTGAAGGATAATCACACGATCCGCTTTTCTGTCGGAAATAATAAAATCCTGGTCATTAGTAAACTTTTTTCATAAAGAACGCTAACAAAATTGCAAAATTCGTACATAAAACATCAAGGACATACTATATACTTCAACACATGGGATAACTTGAGTAATAACTATATGGAACAACTGTATAACCACAGACTTAGAAAATTTTATTCATTTGCATATTTAAAAAATAATGTGTAGCATACATAATTTTGAATTCCTGAACTATTATACAATGGTTCAAAGCGTACAAAACAAATGGAAACAACATCTAAAAACAGAAGACATAACAACACACTATAGCGAAACCAGCTTAATAAAACAAATAGGAAATAACATTCACGTGGAACGCATAAAAACAGAATTATCAACTAAACCACACCAAATACGGGAAGACATTATAACAAACATAAACTGGAAACGTATAAATATCTCACCTTTCAAAGGCACAATAGATTCACAACTTATATCTTTTCAATATACATACATAATTATAATTATTCCCACAAATAAAAGTCTATATAAATGCAAATATAGCAGCACAAGTCTTTGTAAATTTTGCAACATGCACTTTGAAACAATTGGATATATGTTTTGGGAATGTCTATCTATTAAAGCTTTTTGGTCCGAAATACATACCTTTTTAAATAGCAAAAATATTCATGTGCATTGACTTCCAAATGATCTCTTTTGATACTATTCAAGATAAAAGTTATTCAGATATTTTAAACTATGTTTTAATAATTGAAAAGTATTTTATTTTCAAGAATACGTATGTGAAAAACGATACCTAGTTTCACAACATTCATCTTATACATAGCAAAAAGTGAACATATAAAGCGTACTATAGCCAGTGAACATATAGAGCGTACTATAGGCAGTGAACATATAGAGCGTATTATAGCCAGTTCTAAAGACACACTGGATTAACATTCAAAAAAGTGGGAAGTGTTACGTTTAAATACAGAAAATTGAACAGTCAGTATACGGTAACACATTCTCCCAAATCTCTTTCTCTCTCCCTCTCTCTCTCTCTCTCTCTCTCTCTCTCTGCATATGTTTCAATACTGTTATTTTTATTCTATTCTTAATTTGTGTTGCTTTCTAATTTCTGCCGCTGAATGTACATACAGGTAAACGTACATATAAAAATCGAACAGGAAATGTAGCATTCAAGGACGACAGTCAACCACAAGCACAAACAGAAACAAACAACAAAGAACAACTTTAAAGATGAATAACAGGCAAGATATAATTCACAAACTTAAAAGGGTTGACAATAGGGCTACCACCTTGGAACTGTCAGTGGCAAAAAAGGCGGCTGGTGTTTCAACCAGGTTCTAGGGTGCACCAAACGCACTGGCATTGTATTCTCTATACATGCAGTAAGTATGTACAAGATACAGGCCAAATCGCAAGAAAAAGATTGTAATCCTGCAATCCAATGACATATTTTATATTAATTTATCAGTTTTTGCTAGGACATCAAACAGGTGAAACAAATGACTGCTTGCTGGTGAGGTCTTAGTTTATAAACAATTGCTTTTGTTTTGAATTTGTCCAGTTGATTGATATCGTATGATAAGAACGCGTTTGTCTTCTTACATTATTTCACATGCCGCTCACCGTCCAAAGGCTATTGTCAACCCATGTGTTTGTGATATCTCGAACGTTCTACCGTGTTGGCACACACTTAAATTAATTTAGTGAAACCTAAAATAAATTTGATCTCAAATAAAAAAATATACGGCTATTAAAGCAAGAAAAACAAGCATACTAGTTTACAGAAACTTTCTTCATATGACAAAGACATTTCCTGACAGTTATATTACGCCAGTTTGGATCAGTTTTTCACAATTTATCTCTTCGAAACACAATATTAACACAAACAGCATGAACATAATGTTCAATTGATCAAATGTCATTGGATATCTCTACGGAATACTGATCTAGTGAGTCTAAAATAAATCACACGATATAGGCTATAAAATGCTAAATATCCTATCCCTCATATGATTGATGGCATGCCTTCCTATATTTCTAAAAAAGAAATATATAAAATGGTTAGTACTAAGTGGTGTAAACGCGAAAGCGAATATATACATTCATTCGCTAATTGGATGACAATACTTTCTGAAGGTACGTATAAAAGTTTAACGTTTAGTTTCCTCTACGCGTCCACGGCCGTCGTAAAAAGTCGCCCCGACTACAAATCAGTAGTTTTATTACGTACTGGTCCTTCGGGATTATCAAGTCCGACCTTAGTGGCTGTAAAGTAGAATATCGATCAAGCCGGTGCTAGGGGCGTGAGAGGTGTTGCACCACACATTACCTCTCATTAACAGACTCAATAAAACGAGTCTGCTACTTTTATCTCTTGTTTGTGTTTGATGCTTCCAAGGGATCCCATTTTCAGTACTGATTACAATGTACGTCATGTATATCACGATTGCATACTATCAACACAGTGAAAGCAGAGCTAGCCGGCACTTTTGCTTATATACTCACAATATTGCTGACGAAGGATATTGTTTCTTAGCAAGTGTCCATTTTAGAGCATAAGCACGTTTTTGTTTAAAATACCAATTTAAGTTTTACTACAAATGTATCAAAGCTGTTGACTCCACTGGCTAATCGCGATAAAAAGCGTGTTATAACACATTATGGAAAGGTTTACAGTGCAGCAGCAGCTGAAGCTTTTCACGCGCACACACCGCATAACTCACTTTTGAATTTCAAGTGTTTTGACACGAAGTAGTCCCAATTTGCACTCACGTGCAGTTACGCGGAAATTGCAGTTGTCTTTTAAAAAACAATAGCTTAAGCCAATTTTGAATGCAAAAACAACACAGACAATGAATAAAGTAAGTTTATACGTTAAACATCCACATAGCATTCGTTTTGACTACTATTGGCATATTTTGCATAGCCTAAATCGCTGTTCAAATGTAAAGATTGGACATTTTGTGTTTTTTGAAACTGCAAAATTGACTATTTCTCAAAACGGTCACAAAAATATAGGTAATAACCAATTTGGCTTAAATTAACAGGAATGATATACCAGTACCTCTACTACCTTTCCTGAAAATTTCGGCAAAATTCATGACTATCCATTTTTTGAGACCGTTTTGAAAGATGGTCACCCTTTTTTGTCACTCAAAACACACATTATTCAAAATGGCGCCTACAAGCTAAATAAGCAAAACTGAAAATCAATAACAGAAACGTAAAACATGAATATTTTCTACTCCCGGACATAGTTATTTCCTGCCCCGGATAAAATGTCAGTAAGTCAACCTTTAAACATTTTTTCTGCCTTTCCTTTAGCACGTTTACGGTAAAAATCAGCCGCACCAAAACGCAACTATACTACAGGCCTAGTCGGCAGTAATTTGTTGTGTTGATTTACGGTTGAATGAACTGTGGATAATTGCAAGTGAATACTTCACAATTCCAGGATTTAATGAGCAATAAGACAGACCTATTCATGTGTTAACTAATGTCATGGTTGAATGATGTAACAAATGCTTGTAGAACAGCTACTAAAAATACTGTCAACTTGAGCTACTCTTCTGTCAACTTGAGCTATTCAAGCCCGAGTCAAGGTCATGTCATGTAGACCACATGAGTCATGTCACGTTCGCCTCGATTAGGGACACCGACAACTTTGGTGATTAGACATAAACAAAACAAAGGATGAAAGGTATGTACAGTACTCGGTACTAACCCATAAATGTGTTTTATTTCGTGCATGTTCATGTTTAGTGTCTCCGTTAAAATTTAATAATAATATATGTATTATTTCTATGATGAGACCCTCCCAGTGGGGTCTATGTGACCCAATGTCCCCAAAAATAGTTTGTTTTCTCCAAAAATGTTTTTTCACTTATTTTTATTATTATGTTTCCTTGTTCCCCAAACATATTACCAATAACAGTCAATGTTCCATTGTTCCCCAAAAATAAATGGCCTTGTCCCCAAACCCCCTCTATGACCGCAGAGCAGAAATGCTCCGTTGCCACCTCCCCTTCACCCACCACACCCCAGGGCCCCTCCCCACCACCACCAACCCCCACCACCCTCCACTGCCCAACGTTTGCATATATCTACAGCAGTACTGTATAGGATTAACACATCTACTGTACATGTATAAAAATAACAATTGATTTTTCTTTCAGGGATCTTTGCAGATGTTGCCACCTTCTGTCAAGTGGCATCTCCAAGTTCCAGCTCTGAGACTGAGCCTAGCCCTGGGTAAGCTAAAGCTATAAACTTTAATATATAAATTGACCCCTGTGATATAGGTTAATTAAGCTAATAATATGGCAAATATTTCGAGCCACCCCAGAGAGTGGAATTCAAAAATTGTATCTAAGCTACTCGATCTATCTTACTAGCAAGTGTTAACATTTCGAGCCGTCCCATAGAGGGCAATTCGGGAAAACATTTCTATGGTTCTTTAACGTGTTTTTTTATAAATGAAGATTTTAATAAGCTTGAGAAACATTAGATTTATTTGAGTGGCAGAACCTGATTTGTACAGATATTTTTTATTATTCTCATTAAAGTAGCCATCTCGCCAACAACAGTCAATTGTATAAACATTATGTACACTGTTTCTAAACCTACTGATGACAAAGTATATATATAACTTACATATTTTGAGAATCCAAATTCTACATACACAGTATAAACGGCTTTAACCAGCCGGACCAAACCCCAAAACTGGAGTGTCGAATTAAGTTACCATCATTTTACGGATATTCAATCACGGGTATTCTAAGAACCTATTAATAAACATATACTTTTAATCGGCACATATACATTGTTATATGACCTGAACACCTGGATAAAGTTTTGATAAACGGTTTTCTAGTGTAATTTTGTAGTTATTTGGTGGGATAGCTACTTTAAAAAAAAAAGAGGAATAATAAGTGAGTCGGGTCAGGTTACAAAACCCCCTTTTTTTTGTCTATCTATAAGTATAATTGTCCCAGCTCATTGGGATACTTTACTTTTTTTTTTTGTTGAGATATTGTGAAATTCTATCACATAAAACAATGGATACACGATGATACAACATGACAGTTTCTCTGTGATGTTGTCAGTTTACAGCGATATTATTAAAGACCGCCCCAGTTAAATTACAAATAATAGGACACTTTAAAGGGACATATGGCAACCTTGAAGATTTTGTCGAACAAATGTATCACAGTTTATTAGTCCAGTATCACTTTCACTTTAAAACTGCTTGCATATATATAATTAAATAAAATTTAGATTTGTTATTTGTCTTCGTTATTCTACCATAGGTTTAAATATATGATTGGTGCAATAATATCAGCAATTAGTAATAATATATAAATTATATATTTATACTATAATTATAGAGAATTCATGATAATATACAGGCATTTCATATCTCATCCTTTCCGTCGATGCGTCTTGGGAAAGACACTTTCCCTAAGCCTCGTTCTTCGGATGTGGACGTAAACCGGGCGGCTCCGTGTATCGGTCTATCCTCCGAGCACGTTATGGAACAATAGGAATCTATTCGATAATAAGAGTAGGGCACGGTTCCCGGATTCCTATGTATCCTTATCCTCTCTCTGGGGCGGCTCTAAAATACCTATACTATGCGGATGAGCCGTTAAACAACTTTCAATCCATATCTCAAGCTGTATTGCCCCGAGATGCCAATATCTGCCCGAGAGCTTATATTTGAGCGAAGGCCGGGCACGATATGAAAATGTAATATTTCATTCTATGTATGACATAAAAAAATTATATACTTCAAAATATTTTGTTGATTTTAGCAGTGATGGGAGAACAATGATTAAATATTTATTTCTCGGCGGATATAATAGCTGATCTTCCATGATCGAGTGCGGATTTATTAAACGAGTTGGCAAAAATATACAATGCGCGGCTTGCCGAGCATCAAATAATGTTTGCTGAAGAGTTTAAACAATAATAGATGATTTTGTATCACACAAAACCCATACAAGTTGATGGTAACACGTTCACATTTCTCCGTGATGTCAGTTTACCTATATATTAATACCGTATTTCCTCTATTAGAAGCGCCTTCCCTAATAGAAGCAACCCCACCTGTTTTAAGAAACCTTACCGTCTTCAAAAATAAAAGGTTCCTAAAAAACACACACTGTTTTTACCGCGTATGGATTTGATTACGGGAGTTTTTTACCTTCGACAACAGTATGGTCTATAGCGCTATCATCATCAATACAAATTACCGCTTTTATTTATCTCGTTCCTTTCAATTTACTATTTAGTGTATCTTTTATTATTATTTAATTCATACGCAACCAACCCGTTTTGTAATCGTCAAGTTTGTCGGAAATGTGTATCATATAGATGCAGAGTGATGACAGTAATATACTCAGTACATTGTCAGGTTTAGGTTTAGTCAATACCGGTGTAACAGTAAAAGATCGCCGTTCAGTAATTCTATAAGGAAACAGTCAAGGAAAGGAGGTGAAATATATTGAAAATGTGTATCATCCCCCTTCGCACTTTCCATAGCACCCGGGAGCTACTGTTAGAGGAATTACGGTATATACGACAGCCCAAGTGAAATTCCCTTTAAAAATAACAAGACACTGTCGATTCATGTGAAATTCCATGCATATATCATATGTCTTATATATTTTTCACCACCATCCTTTTTAACAACTTGTTTTGTTCATTTCAGAGACACATCATCTGGTTTCCAGATGCCCTTCGTTCTTCAAGTACCAATGCAACCCTGAAAGACATGAATTTAACCAAAAAAGTTGACTACTGTGAAGATTCTAAACTCCAGGAAATATATTAATTTAATTAGGCCAAATCAGAAACGCGGTTAATTTTTCTTCGGCCTTATGCTGTACAGTGTATACTTGTTACTGCGTATCCCGCTTGAGATGTGTTCGCCTGATCATGATGGTGATCATGATGGTGCCGCTTCAATTTGGCAATCCAGAGGACTGAGCAGACGTTATTTTTTTCAAGAACCAAAATGAACATAATTATACCTCACAGAGAATATATAATGTGTAAAGCTGTTTAAAAACACCAAATGTATACAATGTCATACTGCTCACATTCGAAAAAAACTTTTTATGTTTTACATCATTTTTTCACACATTTTAGGCCATATATGACGATTGATTTTTTTTGTTGTATGAAATAAATTTCATTATTGTAGTATTTAATGGATGTTTAGTTTATAAATATAATATAGATAAAATATTGTATTATTTATTCTTTGGTTCAGTTGGAAAAAAAAGTTTCCATTTGCGTACAGTCGTGTATCTGAAACTGAAAAACTGCCTTTTTGGAATACAAGGTCATTTTAATCTATTTATTGTTTATTCAAGCTTTTGAAATAGATCTTTTGTAATTAAAGTGACACATGGGCCGATGATGGCAATCTTGAAGTGTACATCAAGCACTGAAGTTAGCATTTCGAAACATGTTTTGCTGTACTCGTCTGATAAAGCAAATGTCACTGGTCTAGCCTGGTCAAGTAAAATTCATTGGGCTGAAGAATGCATAAAACATATACGCATGACGGATATATTTATATGAGAACTGAACACTTATTTTTGTGTCAACTGCTTAGGATGCAGACACTTATCGATCACATTGTCCGTCGTCGTCCGTCCGTCATGCTTTAACCTGCAACCTAACCATGGCCATCAATTGAAAAGTATTTTAATCATGAAACTTTACACACATCTTCATCTCAAGGAATGTTGTTACACATGTGCAATACCTCTGACTTTCATTTTGGCAGAGTTATGCCCTATTTATTAGCCTAACCTGCAACCTAACCTTTGAAATGAGCAAACAGCACTGTCAGAAGGCGAAGAAATTGTACATGGATGATGGAACATGCTTCTAGTTCAAGACCGACTTAGTGAACGCTTCCCACTAATTAGTCTGGAAACTGATATATCCATGTCTATACTAGTTTGACATATTAAGCCGTTATATTTGTTTTGTCAAGTATCGGTGTAGTGGACAGTGCGGTGCACTTAAAAGCACAGGATCCGGGTTCAAGACTCAACGGCGCCACTGAGTTTCCTCAGTGTGTTCGCCATTTCCAATTAGCCTCGTCCATCGTAAGGGGACATAACTCCTCCTATCCGCAGTTTATATATCGAAGTCTATATTCCGAGCAGTAGGAGTAGAGCGGTTTCCCAGATTCCTATGAGACACCTACTCTGACCAGATCCGTCTTTTTATTTTTTTATGGGTGGGGAGGGTGGTGATGGTGGGCAGGAGGGGCCGGTGAGGGATAACCAAATAAATTGGACTACAATTTTTTTTTAGTATTTCAATGTCAAATATGGCTGCATATGGTGATGCTCGCCAATAAAAAATAAATAAATAAATAAACATTAACACCAGCGGGTGGCCAGTTGAGTTCCATAATTCCAGATTGGCCATCAAAATGCACACCGAGAAGATGAACAGCGGTCAACCTGTTTAAATATAGGCTACAGACTCCTTTTCAGACTTTAGTGTGAGCCCCTTCACCGAATACCAAATACGCACCTGTAGACATTCAATGACTGACGCTGGTTATATTTTTTGACCGACAGTGCCGAGTCGAAATTTTATCGTTTTAGCGTGTAATTTTGATAAAGAAATACCATGATGTTCGTAACATGTAGTACACGGCATGTACTATTTAAGCTTAAACAACATATTTTTAATGATATTTATCTCCTTGTATTTCATTAGAAAAGAACACAAGTGTTACCATTTTTAAACGCATTTTAACAAATGGTATCTCTTACGAGTTATTTCCCCTCGCTTCGAAATTTTAAATGGGTGAATTTCGCAATTTCTCGCGCAGTAAAGCATCTACAAGTCAATACAGCTGAAGATGACGAAACTTAAAGGGGAACTGAAATTTTAATCATATAAACTTGTTACAATCTTCCAGATTACGCGTTTAAAAAAAAGAAAATAGCTACCGTTTCATTTTTTTTTTTGAAGTTTACGGAAAATGACGTACTACTTTCCGTTGTCATGTGTTGCTATGATAAGTAGACGGCGGAGCTGAATAACCACTCTGCTTCCCACCTGTTATGAATATTCAGGAACCTGTTTTAGTCTATCAAAGAATGAATGAATGAATGAATGGTGTTTTACGGCACGTCGACACATAAATAGGTCATATTGTGCGCAAAAATTGATGAAAAATGAAGTATTATTTAAAAAATAGTGTAAATATATAAAGATAAAACTTAAAAAATAAGGGATGATAAGGTGTAATATAAACTAATGAATGAATGAATGGTGTTTTACGGCACGTCGACACATAAATATGTCATATTGTGCGCAAAAACTGATAAAAGATGAAGAAATGAAGGATTTAATAATTAAAAATTAATGTAAATATATCAGGTAAAACTATTAAAAAATAAGGGATGATATGGTAGTAATATAAACTATATATGTAAATCAACAAATTCCCGAAAAAGGGTATATAAAAAAGTAAATATATACAAGAACATATTACAATGATTTATATAGTCTGACTTCCTTCAGGAATTCTAAAACTAGACTAAAATCTATAGTATTAAATAACTCGGTCATAGTATTAACATTGTAGTACCTTTGACGCATAGGATCAAAGTCTACACATTCCAGCAATATGTGTTTGACCGTTAACGGTGCAAAGCAGGGTATACATTCTGGTAATTGCTCACTTTGTAATAAATATGAATGAGTATAACGTGTATGCCCTATCCTGCACCGGGCTAGGACAACTTCCTCTCGACGAATGGGTCTACTAGAAGAACGCCATTCTCCGAGTAACGGTTTAATTGAATGGAGTTTATTGTTAACTGACAAATCCCAAGCGACTTGCCAAGAGTTACGAATATATGTGTTAATACAACTTTTAAAATCAGTATAAGGTAATTTGGTATCAGATATATGTAAACCTAATGCTGCTTTAGCAGCACTATCAGCTCTATCATTACCACGTATTCCTACATGGCTTGGAAGCCAGCAGAAAATAATAACATTATCAATTATAAGAGAATGGTACTTTTCTAAAAGTTGAAGCACAACTGGGTTATCATGTTTCATATTACCCAGTGCTTGAAGAGATGAAAGGGAATCAGAAAAAATTACAAAATGGTCATCATCGGATTCCTGAATATAATTTAAGGCAAGTTCAATTGCCTTAAGCTCAGCTGAAAAGATAAAAGAAAGTAGAAGTCCTTGATAGCTACAATGTTAGAATTTCGATGTCTCAACTCTAAGCACCTACTACTTGTCTAACCTATACATTACTCATAAAGTCGGGTAACAGAGTCTTTAAGTCCTGTTCGACTTTTATACTTATTTTCACATCCTGTATTGTACTTTTAATGTCGTGTATTGTACTTTTAATGTCGTGTATTGTACTTTTAATGTTGTGTGTTGTAATTTTAATGTCGTGCGTACAAATAAACGCACCTGTTCTCGCGTTTTAAATACCAGCAATACATACAAAACAGTGTTACATGTGTTACTATCTATAGTAACGAAATGGTTCGTGTAATACAAGCCTTGTCTCTGTGGTCATATTAGGTAAGCGCGTTATACGGCGGGCCAACATGAATGGCCAAAAAAACTGTTTTGAGGGCCAAACATCTATATTAAAATTAGACTGAGTTACATATATTTAGCATTAAGTTACAGATATTTTCTTTTAAAATCGACCACTGCATGTGCATCGGAACGTGCAACATACTTCATAATTACTGCCGAGATACGATTCTATCTCAAGCACCTGGTTTCTCGGCAGAATTAAACAGATTGACGTGATATAAAAACCTTATCTCGGCAGTTACGTTCTTATCCCGTCAGATGCACCTCTTTTGATGACGTCAGCATGTCTTTGATGACGTCAGGATATATTTGAAGACGTCTGGGTATTTTTTGAACGGAAAAAAATGTGGGGAAAAAAAAGTAAGAAAAAGTAAATGAAATGATTTTAAACTATAGAATATCATGTTAAGATTTGGTCGTATCCAGTTTATCCGGTTCGGCACGAACAAAAATGAAACCCTCGACAGAGCCCCAAGCTTCATTTTTTTCAGCCCTCATGTGATCAGGCACTTATATGATATTCTCTATATTCCTGCCAGGTTATATCCTACCAGGCAGCATTAAAGGAAGCCTTATTCCGACTTCAGTGCATCTGTTCTTTAACTATGCCGATACAGCACTCGAATTACTAAAGTGACCTCGTCATGTTATTCATCGAACAATCCCCTTCGGATTTCCACCAACATAATCGTTTAGAGGGAATATTGGTAACAACTGTGTTACTGTAATTAGAGCTAATTGTTTGTCTACATCCCGCAGATCGACATAGTGTGAACACGAATATGTTCTCTATTCTTTGTGACAAGTTTAACAACTAGTGCAATACTTGTTCAATACAACTACTTGTTCAATACAACGTTGATTTATAATACGTTAAAGCGTGTATTATAATGAGATAATCGAAGAACCTTTTCTATGTCTGATAGGGTGTTTACCATTCACAACATCTCGTACACTGCTTCGCAGCATTACTCGAATGTAAATCGAAGGTTTCCATATTGGTTACGTCATCGCGCTTTAAATTTACGCCAAATTAAATTTGCATTCAAAATCAAAGTTATCATCCACATTTTGCAATTTTGAACATATCGAAGCTCGATATACACACGAGGTGGGATCCCGAAGAATGAGTGGGATTGGCCGAGCGTTCACGATTGGGGTGTTTATAGTATCATGAAATCATCGTTTGTTTGATTTTTGGTTTTGGCAGTGATGTGAGTATATTGTTACGATAAACACTCAGACAAAACCATAACCAGGCTGAAGCAATATAACCATATTTATATCATCTATATATAAATATGTATAATCCTAGCATATTAAGTGCTGCTTCCTTATGACATGCTGCTGTTTCTACCTGGTGGACATATTTATCAATCTGCCCACTAAGTAGCTTTCACAAAAACAAGTACAGCAGTATCAACCATACTTTAAAATCGACCGACATGTATAATCATGATGAAAACAGACGTTTAAAAATTACTTTTGTCACCGTTGTTACCGCATTGCTAGTATCAACGGTTACAGACGGTGGAAATACCGGAACATCTTTCTTTTAGATGTATGTCACATCGAACTGAGTTAATATACCAGGACACTGGTACATACTAACAGGACACAAATGCTTAAATAGGAGGAAGAAACTTACTTATCACAACTGGTGCAGTTTAGGTTTGTCAAAATATGTAGATGCTCTCTTGATGTCCCACTTAATTAATACCACACAGATAGCACAAAGTCTCCACAAAACACGCAAATACACTGAGGTACAGTTTAAACCCCAGATTTTCAGACCTATTCTTATTTACGTTTGGGACTAAAGTTTTCGTTATATTTATTTATAAAGCTTTTAAATTAGGAAATGATCTTTTATTATATAATATAACTGTATTTTTCGAAAAAATAGTGCATGTATGTTTGTGAATCAATTAAATTGTAGATAATATGTACAGTCTTTAACAACTTCTCATGACACATTATTGCATAACGGCTCGGTTAATTTATATTGTGATATAATATATACATAAAATGGCTTCTGGGAGTGCAATACAAAGAAATATAAAAAGATCGGACAGGGAAAGTAGCACTCAAGGAGGACAGTCAACCACAAAACACAGAAACAAACACGCAAACAGACAAACAAGAAGGCAAAAGCAATAATAAATGCAAACGACATCACAAACACAAAAGGGTTGACAATAGGGCTACCGCCTTGGAACGGTCAGTGGCAAAGTAGGCCACTGGGGCTTTAAACCGGTTCTAGGGTGCACCAAACCTCACACTTACCATACTGTCATCCCATTAAAACAGGACAGTGTAAATAAAGAAATCCCCGCCATGATCTAATCTCTAACCAACAAGGCAGCATCAATAGGCAATATACGTAAAACACAAATATGCTCGTGTAAATATAATACAAAAACACAATAGCCTAGAAAGCCACAATGAAGGTACTCAGTGACTTGGCAGAATCCAGAGCAGTAAGAGAATAAACCATTAAGGGCACGACAAGAAAGATCATAGACAAACATCAAACGCCACCGTCCCAATGGGCTTTAGGTAGGCGTCATCATAGGGTCCACAGCCTGTCCGGTAAACGTACAATTAAATAGGAAAGCATAGTGGCGAACTGTAAAAGGGTCCACCACCAGGCATGCAGTACGTTGCAAAATGATAGGGTCATAACCTCTTTTAATAAACTTTTTAACAAGTTTAACAAAGATAGTATGAAAGTGATCATGACCAAGAATCTTACGAAGTTGATAAATCACATCACCATAGAAGTCAGGTTGTGATATTCCTTGTCGCAAAAGAGTCCTTTTTCTATTTGGAAAGAAGATCAGGGTTACGATAATAACATGTTTGCAAAGGTTTTACGAAGTTTATGGTAACGGTAACCCTAGTAGATATAAAAAATCGAGCAGGAAAAGCAGCATTTAAGGACGACAGTCAACCAAAAGCACACACAGAAACAAAGAACATGAATAACTTTAAAGATGAATAAAAGGCAAAATAAGACATCGCAAACACAAAAGGCTTGACAATAAGGCCACAGCCTTGGAACGGTGAAGTTATGAAGTTAGAAGTCACAAAAACGGAAGTCATGAAGTTGGAAGTCATGAAGTTAGAAGTAAGAAGTCATGAAGTTAGAAGTAATGCAGTTGGAAGTCGTGAAGTTAGAAGTCATGAAGTTTAAAATAATGAACTCCGAATTAACGAATCAAAATGTCATGAAGTTAGAAGTAACGAAGTTAGAAATAACAACGTTAGAAGCCATTAAGTCGTAAAGTAAGAAGTAACGAAGTAAGAAGTAAGAAAGTCAAAAGTCCTATCAGCGCTTTCATAATACCTAAATCTAAGATGTTATTGTTCATACAACCGAAACAAATCACCTAATGCATGACTAACTTAACAACCCTAATGTTAGTATGTTCACCGACAAATCTATATTCTGTCTTTAACACCTGTATACAAGCATGTAAAGAGTTCATTAGAAAAAATATTGGGAAAACTTACGCTGAAAGTATTTTGAACATATCAGTAATTAAACCTCATAACCTTTACTACCAATAGTTCGTACGTTTAATTGGGTGAAAATAATCGATGATCCGGTATATGTGATTTCATTAATATAATGTATATGCTCTCCAATAATATGGTCCTTATTTCAAAATATCGAACGAGTTGTATTCCTCTAGACAAAACAATATTACATGGATATATATGTTTCAAATTTGAAAAGTAACGCAGTATAAATATGCCACTGGCAAAATAATGACAATCATATTTCAAACTCTTTGTCCCTAATAATTTACCTTAAAGACATGCCACTATATACTTTGTGCTATAATAATTTCCTAAACATCTCTCATAAATCTCTCTCTCTCTTTCTCTCTCCCTCTCCCTCTTTCTCTCTCATAATCTATTTTTGGATTTGCACAGTATGACTTAAATGTGACCAATAAAAGTATGCATAAAATCAACAAGGAAATGTAGCTTTCGTAAAAACAGTCAACCATAAATCTGGTAAAATATGGATTAAAAAATCGAACAGGAAAAGTAGCATTCAAAGACGACAGTCAACCACAAACACACACTGAAACAAAGAACAAAATTACAAAAAAATACAACATTACAAATGAATAAAAGGTCAAATACGACATCACAAACACAAAAAGAGTCTGTTCTTGACTGACACGCTAAGCAGAGCTTGAGGGCAATAAAGGAAGATTTAGGCTCCTCAGGACTGACCGAACATATCCTAGCTTATATGCCTGTATCACAAAAGCGGTATGCTAAATTTAAAAATACATACTTCACAGAACTTTGAAAAAGTCAATTAAAGGAAAATGTACTGAAAAGAACCAAGAATGACCAGGAAACAAATAAGATTTTCCAATAAAAATACGTCTATGTTGGAACATGTATAGCTGGAATACAAAGATCTTTCCTAAGCACCTACCTGCATGTACTAATATGTCAATACTATTCCCATTGTTCTGTATATTTTACGCTTGATTAAATAAGCGGATGAGCTGCAACATAAGGAGATTCAATCGCCTGCTTTGATTTATTAACACATGTTAAAGATCCTAAATGATAATTTGTTCAATTCGGCTGCATTTGTAGAATATTTTAGTCGCGACATCTACTGATGAAACACAGTGGACTAGGTGCCCGATCCAGGGATAATGCACAATTAAAAGATACATGTGGTGATTTACACTATAGTAGTCCTATCTTAAATAACACTAGGTGTATATATTTTTAATAACAAGAGTATTGCCTGGAAACGGTTAATGGCTAAAATGTTTTTTGGAAAGTTCATTGTATTCTAGCTATACATGTTCCAACAGAGACGTAATGAATTAATGAATGGTGATAAATAGGTCATATTGTGCGCTAAAACTGATGAAAGATATATATAAAGATAGAACTATTTACAAATTGGGGATGATATGGTAGTAATATGAACTATATATGTAAATCAACAAATGCCCGTCAACGGGTATATAAACAAGGAAATATATATATGAGAATATTATAATGATCTAATTAAACAAGACTATTATCTATAGTATCAAATAACTTTTTCATAGTATTAACATTGTAATACCGTTGACGCATAGGATCAAAGTCTACACATTCCAACAATATGTGTTTGACTTTTAAAGGTGCAAAGCAGGGAATACATTCTGGTAATTGCTCACTTTGTAATAAATATGAATGCGTATAAAGTGTATGCCCTATCCTGAACAGGGTTAGAACAACTTCTTCTCGACGAAAGCGTCTACTAAAACAAGGTCATTCTCCGAGTAGCGGTTTAATTGAATGGAGTTTACAAATCCCAAGCGGCTTGCCAAGAGTTACTAATATGTGCGTTAATACAACATTTAAAATCAGTATAAGGTTATTTGGAATTAGAAATATGTAAACCTAATGCTGCTTTAGCAGCTCAATCAGCTCTCTCTACCAAGTTTTCGTACATGACTTGTATAATGTAAGGCAAGTTCAATTGCCTTAAGTGCAGGCAGGCGGCTCTTTATGCTGTGTTTGTGAACAACACCATTTTTAGGACCATCTGTGTATATATGTTGAAAGTTACTGTATTTCGATTTAATTTCATTCAGTTTGCTTTGAAAGACAGTAGGGTCTGTACTGGATTTATTACAAAGATAAAAAAGAATTGTTAGTGTTTCCAAAGTGCACGGTGGAATTTGTGGTATTTTATACTTGCCAATTAAATTAAGGTCAATTTCAGTGTCTCTTAATTTTGGTTTAATGGTCAAATGATATTCGGTTTTCGATCAAAAAGAGGTTGATATCTAGGATAAAAAACAGTATCGAAAGTTGGGTTTGAAGGGTTAGATTGTAATGTAATGGCATATTGAAGGGCTTATTTGTCCCGTCTATGAGAGAGTGATGGTTCATTAGCTTCAACATGTACGAAAGGCACATAAGGCGAGTCTTGATTATATTATAGGATCGAGCATATGCAAGTATGACTTGCGAGTCGATCCATATACTATTGAGCCCTAGTCCAGCTTGGATCTGATAAGCCAGCTATAAAGTTGTAAAAGTACGATCTGCTCCCCAATTAGTGTTTGCAACAACTTTAAGTAAATTAAGAGCTTTAAGGCACATGGCCTTCAAGTAGTTAAAGTGTGGTATAAACGTTAATTTAAGGTCGAAAATAATACCAAGGAATTTTGTCTCATCCACTACTGGTATTGGTGACACACCCAGTGTTATATGAGGGTCTTCGTGTTGTTTAAGTAGTTGACGAAAGTGCATACAATTAGTTTTAGATTTAGAAAATTTAAAAACATTTTTATCCGACCAGGTCTGAAATTTAGAAAGGAGACATTCTGATGGGTTAGGGCATTTCACAGTATGGTGTTCGAGTAAGACGAAACTTAGTTTTTATATTGGCGTTCATCGTATAATTACACCAACTTGACATAGAATTATGTTCATGGAATCTGTAATTTTATCTCAAATGAAACGAGTAAGGCTTTTACGGCAATACAGACAAGCACACCATTTTTCAGAAATCTAACCACATTATTGCTGGAGAAGTAATATCTCAGCATGTGTGCTTTTAAGATCCTAAGCACGTTTCGTCTAAAATTAAAATGCATGTACGACTACACATTTATCACATATGTTAATCTGTTCCCGTGACATGTTATAAATATTGCGGAAAGTTTTATGAAAATTCAGACATCTTTTTGATAGTATAAGTTTTCGTGGTTGTCTGTCCTCCTTGAATGCTACTTTCCCTATATTTCTTTCACCTCAAAAACCGCGCAAAACTATATGGTAGGCTGACATGCAAAGATACACAAGAAAATAGTCTTCTAATCAATTTTTTAAAATAAAATAATGAATTTCCCATAATTTAATCGTACAACGAAATTAATTGTTGCGTTTTATGCTGTTGGTAAAACCAGCCACCGTAAAATGTCGAATTGAAATCTTGGTACATATTGATGGTGATGTACCTCTTTCTACATTATTTACAGTTTATACCTTCCTTCTCATTCAGCGTAAATTGCTGTTAAGAACGTTAATGATCGAAATGAAGTTATTACACCTACAGTCAACACCTACAGCAAGGTTTTCGTTATTACGAGTAAGGCAGTACTTTCCTGAAGTTTTATCGCCGCAACAAAATGCTACTGGGAAAGTACAACACCAAACTAAAAACGCTTCTGGGAAAAGAAATATCACAACCTTTATTTTATGGAAATGTGATCTACAAACTTCAGAGTTAAAATGTACAAGATTAACCCGGAAATTAGTCAGAAAAGCATTCGACCAATTAGTATTGCACCGAATTCAACTTCTTTGTGGCTTTTTGTATTTTTTTTGTATTTATATATACACGAGCATCTTTGTGTTTTACTTATATCATGTATATTGCCTTTTAATTCTGCCTTGTTGGTTAGAGAATAGTTCATGGCGGGGACTTCTTCATTTAAACTGTCCGTTTAATTGGGATGACAGTTGGTTAAGTGTGATGTCTGGTGCACCCTAGAACCTGGTTTAAAGCCCCAGCGGCCTTTTTGCCACTGACCGCTTCAAGGCGGTAGCCCTACTGTCAACCTTTTTTGTGTTTGTGACGTCATTTGACTTTATTATAACTATTACCATTCTTGTTTGTCTTTGCGTGTTTTTTGGATTTACTGTGTTTTTTGAAAGCTGTATTTGCTGTTCGACTTTTATACTTACTTTCAGTGATTTACCTCTCTAGAGTCAGTAAATACGCTTCAATTGCGTATTTTTTGATGACTGTGATCGGCGAATGCTACGTTCCAGCTCGACATTTATTATACTCTTTTATCAGATCACCTGAGCCGAAGGCTCAAGGTGATCTATTGGGCTCACTATTCGTCCGTCGTCTGTCGTCGTCGTTAACTTTTCTTCAATCAACTTCTCCTCAGAAACCGATAGGCCAATGTTGACCAAACTTCACATGGAAGATCCTTAGGTGAATGCTTTTTAGATTTGTTAAAATTAGATCAGCAAGGCATCCAAGATGGCCGCCATTAGAATATATAATCGAAATTTTAAAACATCTTCTTCTCAAGAACCGCTTGACAGATTTCAACAGTTTTTCTTTAAAAATGATTGCCAAAGCCTAAACTATCGCGTTTGTTCAAATAAAGTCCCCGGAGTCAAACATGGCCGTGCCCCGTGGATCCAAAGTTTCTATATTGAGATTTTGCATGTTTTTCATATAGACATTTAGGAAAAAACTTTAAAAAATCTTCTTCTTTGAAACCACAAGGCACAGAGCTCTCGGAAGCTACAAGAGCCAGAGGCTTGATATGTAGCATTTACCATAAGCTTATGGTCCTTTACCAAGAAATATAAAATGATCGGACAGGGAAAGTAGCATTCAAGGAGGACAGTCAACCACAAAACACAGAAACAAACACGTAAACAGACAAACAAGAAGGCAAAAGCAATAATAAATGCAAACGACATCACAAACACAAAAGGGTTGACAATAGGGCTACCGCCTTGGAACGGTCAGTGGCAAAGTAGGCCACTGGGGGTTTAAACCGGTTCTAGGGTGCACCAAATCTCACACTTACCCTACTGTCATACCATTAAAACAGGACAGTGTAAATAAAGAAATCCTCGCCAAGATCTAATCTCTTACCAACAAGGCAGCATCAATAGGCAATATAAGTTAAACACAAATATGCTCGTGTAAATATAATACAACACAACAATAGCCTAGAAAGCCACAATGAAGGTAATCACTGACTTGGCAGAAGAGAGAGCAACAAGAGAATAAACCATTAAGGGCACGACAAGAAAGATCATAGACAAACATCAAACGCCACCGTCCCAATGGTCTTTAGGTAGGCGTCATCAGAGGGTCCACAGCCTGTCCTGTCATCGTACAATTAAAGAGGAAAGCATAGTGGCGAACTGTAAAAGGGTCCACCACCAAGCATGCAGTACGTTGCAAAATGAAAGGGTCATTACCTCTTTTGATAAGCTTTTGAACAAGTTTAACAAAGAAAGTATGAAAGTGATCATGACTAAGAATCTTACGAAGTTTATAAATCACATCACCATAGAAGTCAGGTTGTGATAGTCCTTGTCGCAGAAGAATCCTTAAATTACTTTTATATTTGGAAAGAAGATCGGGGTTACGATAATAAACTTTTGCAAAGGTTTTACGAAGTTTATGGTAACTGTAACCCTGAATGAGTAGCTTTTTAGTTATACAAAGATTACGAATATTAAAGTCCTCAACTCGAGTACAAGCTCTTGAAAAACGAATAAGTTGAGACACATTGGTGTTATTCAAGACATATCTAAAACGCAAACAAAAATTAATTGGTGATGATTTACCTAGTGGCATAAACACGAGTCAAATAGAATTATGGTGTTATACGTATATTATACTGTTTAAACTGGTGACTATTAAAGAGATATTTGCTAATATATCTCAACAAAATGTTATAAAGCGTACTAAAGTTAAAATATGATATAAAATAGAACAAGACATGTAAAATTGAAAGAACACATGACGGTGATTTGTTATGGTGAAGGCAGACCATCCACTTTTCCTGGGTAGAACCAATACTGTACACCTCCCGCCATCCGTAAGAATCGAAACTTCCTCACTAACAAGTCGAGCTACTAGTGGGATTCGTAAATTTAAAATATGTTAATTTATGTCATCATCATGACGTGGCTTCAGAACATATTTGAATAGTCATAATTCATATGTATATAGACAACAACATCCACCGGCAATATTTAGTTTACGATGCACAATAGGCATATGCCAATCTTGGATATAGTTTTCACGTGTTGTATCTTTTATTTCAGTATCGTCTGGCGTGATACCTATAGGCAATCTGAAGGCGTTGGCAACGTCGTTGACTTGGTCAAGAATGAGGATGTTGACGTTATTTTCGGATCTGTATCGTCAAGAGGTACGTCTTCAAATGTATTAACCCAGTGCATATATATAATTGACTTTTCTGTTTTTGAATTAAATGTGACAGGGGCGTTTTGGGGAAAATCACTGTTCAGCAGCCGGATATTGTACACCCTGAGTTACTCGCAAGCTGATCTTGGATTACAATGGACGCTAAGGCTATTACAATTATAGTCGTGCTTAGCGGGTTAATGGTTAAAATGACCCGACTGATCTACGCGAGTTAATTTTTGATATATTTTACAGAGTTTTGTTGATAAAACGGCACAACGTGAATATATTGTATTACTTATACTAAAGGAAAAACTCGGAAACTTCCCCTATTTAATTCATATACTGCACACATAATTCCACGTAATATTCTAGAGCAATCCCAAGCTGTTTTGTATAGGTGTAACTAGTTAAAGAAAGGACAAAACTGTGCTGTTGTAGACTTTGTAATTACAATACACTTTCCAACACAAAATTCATAAATGTTGAAATTCCGTTCTGAACATTTGAGCCATGTATATACATGTGTTGTTTAAGTTTTCTATTCCGAAAGGAAATGTCTAATGTAGGCGCGAGTATTGTTAGAAAAATACGTGGACTTTTTCTATATTGCACTCTTTGTAATCCAACGCAAGTCGATTGATTTAAACGAAATGCAAAACCATGTATTGTTACGACGGTATGAATGATATAATAGGACGAGAAGCCCATCTACGGAGCAGTCCAAAATGAGACGAATAAATTACGAATATTGAACAAGGAAAACTATGATGACTACAAATAAATAGACGCACATTTCCGTAGATCATATACGTCGAAATTGACAAGGTATATACATGTGTCTTTGGAATGACTACGCTATTAGATTTCTAAATACTTTTGAATGTATATGCTGGACCGAATTCATATGATCTCTTTCCGAGGGTGTGATATACTTATAAAACATTATTATTCAACAATGCTGTACAATATTTAGTGAATGCAAACCATGAATAATACAATAATCTAATTAAATACCAATTAAGATCACGTTTAATTTATGTTTGATCATTTATAACGTTATGTTGTTGTTGGTTTACAAGGCGACGTCATAGCACACAAATGACTTGCTCCATGGCGGTTAGATTGAGGTTGTGAAAATCGTGTTTCTTGAAGTCTGTTTCAGTTAATTTTATATTATTTACTGATATCAAAGTAAGAATGTAGACCTTTATTGCCATACAATTTAATTTACTTGATTTATAAAAATGTATAAACTATTAAAATGCCCACGTAATATTGAAATGCATCACGTTGTGGTATACAATATGTTGGACAACCAGGTCGATCTTAAACAGTTCGATTTTGTGAACATAAATATAATGCTGGAAATCCTAAAAAATTGTCAAAAAAATAATTGTACCAACGATTCGTCAGTCAGGTCATCATTTGGTAACGTTACTGTACAACCGGTTGAATATATAATTTATAATACTGATGCTACTAAACGATTTAAAATAAAAGACGAAAAGCAAAACAAACTGCCAACTATGTACTGGATTTCTAAATTACATAAAAATCCGTATAAAGAAATATAAAAAGATCGGACAGGGAAAGTAGCATTCAAGGAGGACAGTCAACCACAAAACACAGAAACAAACACGCAAACAGACAAACAAGAAGGCAAAAGTAATAATAAAAGCAAACGACAATAGGCTACCGCATTGGAACGGTCAGTGGCAAAGTAGGCCACTGGGGGTTTAAACTGGTTCTAGGGTGTAATAAACAAATCCTCGCCATGATCTAATCTCTAACCAACAAGGCAAGCATCAATAGGCAATATAATTAAAACACCAATATGCTCGTGTAAATATAATACAAAATAAACAATAGCCTAGAAAGCCACAATGAAGGTACTCAATGACTTGGCAGAAGCCGGAGCAACAAGAGAATAAACCATTAAGGGCACGACACGAAAAATCATAGACAAACATCAAACGCCACCGTCCCAATGGGCTTTAGGTAGGCGTCATCATAGGGTCCACAGCATGTCCGGTCATCGTACAAATAAAGAGGAAACCATAATGGCGAACTATAAAAGGGTCCACTACCAAGCATGCAGTACGTTGCAAAATGATAGGGTCATAACCTCTTTAGATAAACCTTTTAACAAGTTTAACAAAGGTAGTATGAAAGTGATCATGACCAAGAATCTTACGAAGTTTATAAACCACATCACCATAGAAGTCAGGTTGTAATAGTCCTTGTCGCAGAAGAGTCCTTAAATTACTTTTATACTTGGAAAGAAGATCAGGGTTACGATAATAAAAGTTTCCAAATGTTTTATGAAGTTTATGGTAACGGTAACCCTGAATGAGTAGCTTTTTAGTTGTACAAAGATTACAAATATTAAAGCCCTCAACTGGAGTAAAGCTCTTGAAAAACGAATAAATTGTGACACATACACCCCAAGTGGGTGTAATTAACAATGTCAAAATTAAAATCATCTCTTGTCATAGATGTTGCTAATTATTTCACCATTTTCAATCGAGAGATCTAAATCAAGAAAAGAAGCGTTATTATCAGATATATTAGCTTTATTAAGCTGAAGTTCAGCCCGCTTTATTTCGAATTCTAGCGTCTGCACCACCACGAACATCTCTTAGCTTGTAACTTCTTACTGCTATTAAAGATCACGTTAAACAATATTTTGCTAAACCTTATGAAAAATCTTGGATTTCATTTTGGTCTATTAAACATTCAGGAGACGTTCTTGATCATTTTCAGTATTATCTTTCATATTGGGTTACATTAGCTTTCTCTATCAGGTGCAATGCTGTCTTATATACTTGAGAACTAAACATGTCATTTTTTATTATGAAAATTAGATATAAAGATCAAACCGAAAAAAGTAGCATTTAAAGACGGCAGCAAACCACAAAGTCACACAGAAGCAAAGAACAACTTTACACATTAATAAAAAGCAAGTTAAGACAACAAAGACACAAACTAGTTGACAATAGGGCTACCGTCTTGGAACGATATGTGACAAATAAATACTGCTGGGGGTTTCAACCAGGTTCTAGGGTGCACCAAACCTCACTCTTACTCCATTGTCATCCAAAATACGGGACAGTTTAAATGAAGATATCCGCGCCAGGTTATAATCTCTAACAAACAAGGCAGCGTTAATAGGCAATATAAGTAAAACACATCAATGCATAATATAAAAAAGCTAGAAAGCCACACAATAAGTATTCAATGAGTTGGCAGAAGCCAAAGCAACAAGAGAAAAACCCGTTAAGGGTAGGACAAGACACGATGAAAGACAAACACCAAACGCTAACGTCCTATAAAGATATAAGAACGGTAGCTGTTCGGTCATCGCACAATCAAACAGGAAAGCATTGTTGCGAACTGTAAATGGGTCAACCAGTATTATGCAGTACGTTGCAAACTGATAGGGTCATAACATCTTTTGATAAACCTTTCAACAAGTTAAATACATATTGGATGAATGTGATTATTCTTACAAAGTTTGTAAATCACATCAACATAGAAGTCGGGTTGTCATAGTCAATGTCGCAGAAGAGTTTTAAATTACTTTTGTATTTTAAAAGTAGATCAGGGTTACGATAATGACATTTTGCAAAGTTTTTTCGAAGTCTATGGTGATGGTAGCACTGCTGGAGTAGCGTTTTAGTTATACAAATATTACGAATATTAAAGTCTCAGCACGACTGCAAGCTCTAGAGAAACGAATAAGTTGAGAAACATAGACCCAATATGACCCCATAAGAAGTAGCTCGCTGAACATCCCCATCTAAATGGTGATAATTAACCCAGCTTTATATTAACTCGATCTAATGTTTCAGGATTAAAGTTGCATTTCTGTAGGCTCTCGGTGCAAACGTGATGATCTATATGATAAATATATTAAGTATCACGACGGATGGATTATATGATATTGCACCAACTTTCGTTTCGAATCCTAATTACCTCAGATCCTCCTTTGTTTTGTTCATTCAGGTATGTGTTAATGTTGCAAAAATTGCATCACAGAGAGTAATTGAGAAACATGATAGGTAATACTATTTAAAAAAATAGCTATACGTGGGATGAGGCCGTTGGCTTTGAGTGTCACCTGCCACCACACCTAGTAACATTACACAGTAATTCAACCGTATTGGTGATTTGGATTCTTGACAGGGTTCATGGGCTCACATTCCCTGCCTTGACATTTTATTCACCCGAGTCGTCAGGCAAGAGGGAATATAGTTGCCAGGCAGGGAATGTGTCAGGCGAGGGGGAATATATTTGCCAGGCAGGGAATGTGAGCGCATGTCCTTGACAAGAACACAACGAAGTGTTTGTCATACTTAAAAGTTATAACTTCTTATATTTAAAAGCAAACCATTTTAAACACGGTTACTTTTTTATTTAGTCAGTTTCACCGTAACGTATCTCTATTTCGTTATAAACACGTGACGTCGCTAATGTTTACCTTCATGAAACTTCGTCAATTTTTGCGGATTTTTAAGTAAAAAAAAAGTAATTTATCACAATGTTGGTGTTTATTATCTTTAAACAAGTAAAGGTATAACACATATGTTATACCATGTGAAGTACGGACTACATGTATATGACGTGCAAGTAGTTGAAATTCAGGGAGGGCCTAATGGAATTCCTGTGAATAACCAATCTCTACCCAGTGTTGTCGTTCCTTGCATACACATACATCTCTGTCAACATCTCACCAAATACCAAGAATCTTGGCAAACGATGAAAAACGGTGGAAATGCAAAATTTCTTGATGACACTAATATTTTTATGAATTAACTTCATATGAAATGCTTATATTACAAAGAAAATAATTTTCGGCTTGAATATTTTAAATATACAGTAAATTATGCTCATGATTATATTGCGGTAGAATAAAGGTTTGTACTTTGGCATATCACTCCACCGTCACAACTTTAAAATAGGCACCACCAAATCGTCCCCATAGCTTAACAGTACAGCGACTTGCTTACCAGCACTTTCCAATATCACATAGATCTTAACAACCTACTTAAATTAAAGTACTAACCTATACTATATATCAAAATGTACATAATAAGTCGTGTGTTTTTTTCGACTGTTTACACGTCAGTCAACGGCCGATAGTTGGTGGTGTGACGGTGTTGAAGTTCTGTTGCTATTTTTATTTTTTAGCTATGGTCATGTGACTAATTATCATGTGATCGCAGACTACTTTCTTAGACGTTGACAGAGGTCAATGTAATGGCCTCTGGGAGAGATTGGTGAATAACATCAATGCTTGACAATTATGTTATATAATAATTGTATTAAAAGAATGAGTTTAAGTTTATTTTGGTTTCGTCTGATTTCAAATATTATGGAAATATGTTTTGACACTAGTATAACTGTGTAATGGACAATTTTATCATGTATGAATGTTAAAGTTGTGGTTATCCCAGAACAAAGTCTGTACAGATCAGTAAGTGTGCCGGGATCCCCGCCAGAACTCGAACCTGGATCTCTTTTCTCGAAAGAAAAACATGCTTCCGTACACTACAGAGATGTTTCCAACAGCACAGAGCGTACAAAATAAAATAACAGCAAAGTTAAATTTAGATTAAACATATTTTATTTCAAATAAACCACAACTGTAACTGCTAGGCTCGTATTAACCATTCGCCAACTCGCCATAGGCGACGAGAAAACCAAACTGGCGAATGGAAATCGTAAGAAATACATAGCAAATTCGCCAGAAATTGGCGGTCAGGCGAATCCGATTTTCCGACCGACTTTGTCAAAAAAATCTCGGGAAATCCCAAATTCAAAAAGACATTGTCTTTAACTGTTTATAAGCCAATATCCTGCTGGGTGTTATAAGGTAATTAGCGACAATCGATTTGGACCGATGAACATAATCGCCGTGTTCATTGAAAAACGCTGCCAAATTGTCGTGTGTGCGATAGACGCCACCCACTTTTCCGCCTCTCGAAGTCATTCAACTAATTGTGACCCCGTGCTCAATATTATCCATATATTTAATTGCGTTATCGAGCCACGTAAAATATCAAATAACGATGTGCCCTCTAGTGGCCATGATGGCTGATCAAAAGAATTAGTAAGCTCTCTTTAAAGGCCATCAGTGTTTTTGAACTTTACGATCATTCCGAGATTCATTTATGTGAAGTTTCGTGAAGATTCCTTAAGGGAAGGTGAATTTATTCAGCAGAAACCAAATTTTATTTGTAGTAACAGTGACCGTGACCCGAAAAACAATCTCATGCTTAATTCCCTTCAGGTGAATTTTTTTGTTATTTAAATCCGTCAAGGGAAACTGAAGTTATTGAGTGGCAACCAATTTCCAATAGCAGCAATGACCTTGACTGAAAATCAAACTACCTAAATAACAATCCCGAGCTTCCTTTTCATGAGACGCACTCTGTGGTGATTTATTAAAATTCCTTAAGAGAAAGTAAATTTATTCAGCAACAACAGGTCAATAACCTTGAAGCTCTAATGATAGGTTTAGATAGCTAGATCAGCATTCCTGTAAAGTTTCATGAAAACCAGTCAAGTTGTTTCAGAGGAGTTGTAAAAGCTGCAAAGTGTTTATTATATAACTCTATGTAAACAAAGATGGCCAATGGCAGCCATGTTTAAAGTCGAATCAAAATAAGTTGCGACAAGGATCAACATACTGTCATACTGATAATTTTAGAAACAAGAAATTCGCGGATTCACATGTCTCGCCTAACGGGGGTAGGACTTAAAATAAAAAAGATTAATGATGCATAAATGAAAGTTTGTTAACATTTAGTAACTAACAAGAAGTCTATGACCTTGAAGCTCGACTGATGTGTTTTTGAAAGCTAGATCAATATTCCAGTGAAGTTTCATGAAAGTCTGTTAAGTAGTTTCAGAGAAGTAGTCGCTACAAGTTTGTACTATATAACTCTATGTAAACAAAGATGGCCGTATCAAAATAATTTACAACAGGCACCAACACCATGTCATGCTGATCATTTTAGAGTCCCATATCAAATATCACTAATAGTTTTCAAGAAGTAGTCGCTACACGTTTTTTAAAAATCTATTATTAGCCTTGGTGGCCATATTGAATTTCCAGCCAACCTGATTTATTGCTAGGATCAACTAGATATCAGGAGCAACATTCCTGCGCAGATTCATGAAAATCTGTGAAGTAGTTTCAAAGGAGTAGTCACTACAAGCGTTAACTATGTAACACTATGTAAACAAAGATGGCCGCTGGCAGCCTCTCTTAACATTGAATCAAAATGATTTTCGAAAATGACCAACCTCATGTCATGCTGATCGTTTTAGAGAAAGTCCCATATCAATATCACTTAAAGTTTTCAAGAAGTAGTTTTTTAAAAATCTATTTTTAGCTGTGGTGGCCATCTTGAATGTCGGCAGACCTGAATTTTGGCTAGGACATACCAGTCATTTTGGTAAAAGTTCCAAAACAACATCACTTATGGTTTTAGACAAGTAGTCGCCATAAAATCACTTTTTTTTAAATCTAGTTTTAGCCGTGGCAGACACTTTGAATTTTTGCTAAGATCAACTAGACATCAAGAGCAACCTTCGTGTAAAGTTTCATAAAATCCGTCAAGAAGTTTCAGAGGAGTAGTCGCCAGAAGTTTTTTCCTATATAACTCTTTGTAAACAAAGATGGCCGCTGGTGGCCATGTTTGACAACCAATCAATATAAGTTATGGTTAGAAAAAAATACATGTCGTGCCAGTCATTTTGGTGAAGGTTGCAACGCAAATCGCATTTTTAAAAATCTATTTTTAGCCGTGGCGGTCATCTTGAATTTCCGGCCGACCTAAATTTTGCTTGGATCAACTAGACATAAAGAGCAACATTCCTGTGAAGTTTAATGGAAATCCGTCAAGTAGTTTCAGAGGAGTAGTCGCCACAAGTTTTTCCTATATAACTCTATGTAAACAAAGATGGCCGCTGGTTGCCATGTTTGACATCCAATCAAAATGAATTTTGGTTAGGACCAACTACATGTTGTGCCAGTCATTTTGGTGAAGGCTGCAAATCAATTCCCTTATGTTTTTTCAGAAGTAACCACAAAATCGCATTTTTAAACAAATCTATATTTAGCCTTGGCGGCCATCTTGAATTTCCGGCCGTCCTGTTTGACATCCAATCGAAATGAATTTTGGTTAGGACCAACTACATGTCGTGCCAGTCATTTTGGTAAATCAATATCTCTGATGGTTTTTCAGACGTAGTCGCCAAAAAATCGCATTTTTAACAGTAGTTGCCGAGGAGCAGTCGCTACAAGTCTTTACTATATAACTCTTTGTAAACAATAGTGGTTACTTGCAATGTTTAACATCAAATCAAAGCGATCTTCTACAAGAACCATGTCATGCTGAGCATTTTACAAAAAGTCACATTTCAATATCACTCATAGTTTTCAAAAAGTAGTCGCTACAAACTTGTTTGTTAATAATCTATTTTTAGCTTTGGCAGCCATATTGGATTTCAACGTGAATTTTTGCTAGGATCAACTAGACATCATGGGCAACATTCCTGCAAAATTTCATGAAAATCCACCATGTAGTGTCAGAGGAGTAGTCGAGATAAAAAATCCAATTGTTTTTTTAGTAATAGTGTCCTTGACCTTTGGATAACCTAAGTAACAATCCCATGCCAATTCCGATGAGGTAAAGTGAGGGAAAATGGCAGCCAAAAAACTATTTATAGTAACAGTGACCTTAATCTTTTACCAAATGACAAGAATAACAATCCTGAAATTCCTTTCCAAGAGACCTATTTCAAACATTAAGTGCATTTTTACATTCAACCGATGATCGATTATAGATTTGCATCAGTTACAATCGGTTAATTGGTACATCACTAACTAAAGACTGAACAATTTTGACAAGCCACAAAGAGCAACGGTTGTTCCGATTGAACATTATGATCTAAAATTTGTCAGTGAAGCCTTTATCAGATTACTTTATTACAATTTTTCATGATCGAGTTTACTGGGATGGTACAATGCAGCTCACGTCAAACCAAGACTTTATTATTTCATTTCCAGTGAGTAAAATGGCGTACTTATGTGGAGTTTGATGACAAACTGCTTGGAGTGGAAATCAACTACGTGAAAAATGAATGGCATACTTAAGCAGTGTTCAATCTAGGTTGCGCCATTGACCCCTTTGCGATCGAAATGGCGCAATTTCTCATAAGGAATGGGCCCGCCGGGCGCACTCGATCGGCGATGGTCATTTCGTTAATTTTTGGTCATTTTCTCCCATTCTGCTATTTAGGCACATCGCGCGCACCTGCTGACTGTGTTGAGATCGATAAACTAAACTTTACAGTATTTTTACATAGTAAAACAGTGTTACCCGTCTGTTGCTATGGCTTTACATTAGCCGTGTCAGCATCAATGATGAAGCGGATTTCAGATTTTTTCTTGCCGAAAACGGCGAAAAAACCGAAGTCAGATGATAAACCTTGTGACGCGTCTTTCTCATTTGAGTCAGGTGATAGCCCTACTGACTATATAGTACAATATACTGTACATATTACTGTTGATTGACAGTTCAAACATTTAATTAGTTAAATTGTGTGCAAGTTTACAATAGTTCACTTCAAGTTCCAATTAATTATAAGATAACAGCCACTGAGACATTGGAGTCAAAGCAACAAAATACATTATTTAAAGGTATGATTTATTGACTTTGTAGTTTTTGTGTTTGGCCCCCATTTTTTTACAATGGCCCCCAATTGCAAAGTCCACACTGTTTGGCAAACTAGATTTAACACTGACTTAAGCGAAGATATTTTGCATAGAAACTCAAAATTTGGCCATCTCGAAATTACACATCTATATCTCCATTTAGGTCATTTTTGTCCATAATTCTTAAGTTTAGTGAGAAATATAGTGATATTTTCTTGCGCCAAAATGCAGTTTATACAATGCTTCTTATTATTGACTTTACGGTAATGGATCATTTTCATTCGAGGAAATGTTGCATATTATATTTAATTTTTTTTTAGAATTTGAACTGAGTTTTACGGCACCTCAACACATACAAGGTTATATAGCGCCAAACACGAATGAACATGTATGCAAGGTCCATTGGCCTGCCACTGACTTCCACGCATGCTCACTCACACAAAATAACAAAACGTAAACAATCTTCACAGGGAGCCGAAGTTCTCGTCTCATTACTAAATGTACAACCGCTACAATAACATGCAGATGGCTTCCAAAACAATCAAAACTGACAAGGTCAAGGTCGACTGACGCATGCGCAAACACAAAAAAACAAAAACGTCAACAATTTCACAAGTAGATCATATATTCACCACACTGTTATAAAGCAAATGTTTATACACACACCAACCACATCAAACATTCCCGAAAAACATTTAAGCAGATTTGCATTTCTCAAAACTGCACGCAACATTCTGGATTTTGAAGTTCATCGCGACTGACCACAGCCTCAGGCAGTCGAGAGCGCTTGATTCGAAACAAAAATACATTTATCTAATACATCATCTCAAAACTCACAACATATACACATACCTACCTTTCGTCGCGAACTTTTGGACAACGGTTACTCACGAACTTCAAGGACTATCACAACCTGACTTCTATGGTGATGTGATTTATAAACTTCGTAAGTTTCTTGGTCATGATCACTTTCATACTATCTTTGTTAAACTTGTTAAAAAGTTTATCAAACGAGGTTATGACCCTATCATTTTGCAACGTACTGCATGCTTGGTGGTGGACCCTTTTACAGTTCGCCACTATGCTTTCCTCTTTAATTGTACGATGACCGGACAGGCTGTGGACCCTCTGATGACGCCTACCTAAAGCCCATTGGGACGGTGGCGTTTGATGTTTGTCCATGATCTTTCTTGTCGTGCCCTTAATGGTTTATTCTCTTACTGCTCTGGCTTCTGCAAAGTCATTGAGTACCTTCATTGTGGCTTTCTAGGCTATTGTGTTTTTATATTATATTTACACGAGCATATTTGTGTTTTACTTATATTGCCTATTGATGCTGCCTTGTTGGTTAGAGATTAGATCATGGCGGAGATTTCTTTATTTACACTGTCCTGTTTTAATGGGATGACAGTAGGGTAAGTGTGAGGTTTGGTGCACCCTAGAATCGGTTTAAACCCCTAGTGGCCTACTTTGCCACTGACCGTTCCAAGGCGGTAGCCCTATTGTCAACCCTTTTGTGTTTGTGATGACGTTTGCATTTTTCATTACTTTTGTCTTTTCGTTTGTCTGTTTGCGTGTTTGTTTTTGTGTTTTGTGGTTGACAGTCGTCCTTGAATGCTGCTTTCCCTGTCCGATATTTTTATCCTTTTTCAATGCAATTCGTTTAATATGCTCAATCGAAATGCTCACGATCCTCAACTGTGCTGAAATAAAAATGGCGTCCTCAAAATGTCTCTAATATTGTCTGCGCATGCGCGGTAAATAAAACGGACGCTTCCACACCATATTTATATATACAAATTAGAATTCATCCAAGAGATAGCAACTTATGTAATGACCAAATTTAACGTCCCGTTTGTGAATCTTTATCCACTACTGTCTTTCTGTACTAGAAAAAATGTCAAACAACTCTCCTTACTATTATGTCAGAATTTTACCCGAAATGGAAAAGCGGTATGACAGAAACAATCGACGGTTTCCACACAGTGTAATCTCCGCCATGTTGTCTACGGCGCATTGACCAATGAAATCCAGAGATTTTCTTTGCAGTATGATACAGTGTAACATATGATGAACATTAATATAACTGTTTTAATCCACTGGTCACCTCATTACCTCATCAAAAGTTGTGCATACACCGTTCATTATGTGCGTCTACAATTGTCTAATGAAGCGTGTGTTAACATAATTTTTTAAATGTCTGTCAGTATATTCTCTTGCGCTAAAGTTATTTTTTAGGTAAGATACATAGCCATGGTTTAGTTATTGCCAACACTTTCAAGCAATTCAGATTGTATGCATGGTATCATAGTATCAATATATTTTATATACCAACAAACAGTTTCTATAACTCAAACACACGTGTTTTGGGGACAGCGTACAAGTACTTACTATATTGTATTAAATAAAGGAAATACGCCCCGCGGAGAGTGCTTCGTATAAGTTGCGTACTTTGTCTCATAATAGATATAGAAAAAAGGTTGAAACTAACGAAATAGAAATTTCAAATGTAACTGTTGTGCTTGTTGCTTCCCAAGGATCTTCCTTATCAGTATGTATTAAGCCATCTAAATATAGCTGTTTGTATTTAGTTACAGTACCTTCGGCTCATCTGACGTCATTTTGGAACTTCCCACATATCACGTATGGTGCCAACAGTTTCGAGTTGTCTGACAAGAAGTTGTTTACGACATTGATCCGGACACAAGGTCCTCTCAGCGAAGTAGGGGATGCCATGGTTACTTTGTTCAAAAGATTCGATTGGTGGAAACTGGGAATGTTGCATATAGATTATGGTAAGTGTGCCTTGTTGCACAACTTGATAAAGTAGTAAACATGTTCAAACATAACATGTTAAAATAGTGTTTGTATTATATACCAACAACATCCTATCCCATCCCTGCCCTAATCCCACACGCATTACAATGGTCTGTATTTAATACCCGTTAGACGCTTTCTTTTTAGTATATTTAAACGTTGCATGCCAATATATCTAGTTACTCAGACTGTATGGACATAAAACACGATGGAGGGAAAGCAAAGAAAGTTATGGATGCAAATACATGTATCACATTTGGCGTTGGTGAACAATATGCATTTTCAGGTTAATGTCGCATTAATATATTTCGCAAAAATGAAACATTTCAAAGACATTTCAGTATGCTGCCTGTTCTAGCTACCAATTCGCTTTAATTTGTAACATGGTTATAAAGAATTATAATTTTCGAAAGATTTTCATTATTCTTGAAAATCAGAGAGATGAGAAGTTAATATATTACATATTCAAACATTTCAATGATAAAAGATCCATCGATGATGGTTTTGGTTCATGGACTCACTGGCAAAACGCTCTGAAGAAATTCCAGGAATATACTAAGAGGTTATTACCTTGTATATGTTTGCCTCTTTGTGATATTGGCCCAAGATAGCCATATGAGGCCCGAGAGCTTTAGCTCGATTGTCTCAAGGGCCATTGTCACAAAGAGGTACACCTACTACCCCAGTTAATGACCTGTTTATTACATGTGTAACCAAAACTGTATTCTTGTGGATAGGGTACAATGCGCAAAGTAAACATATTGTTCTTGTATATTGTTTCATACATAAGTGTATGTTTTGTTTAAATATGACTCTTTATTTAGATCTATTTTTTTCATTGATTTACAAGAATGAAATAAGCGTTGATGACCTTAATATAGTACCTCAATCATAGGATGTGCCATTTGAAATCGGCTATTCGGTATCTTGTTCTTAAGCCACCAATTCACCCCCTCAATAAAAGTACACTAAAACGTTACTGACATTTGATATGAAAATCACCATAGACCCGTCATAATGGTGACGTCATTTTCACAGAGACTTTTTTATTCCACGGCCTTGAAGTTGTCACTTTTTTTCTGTTTACATTTGATTAATTAAATGGGTTTGTTGGCCCCGCCATCTTGAATCACGCACAATAACATCACGCATAGCGAGATTTAGTTTCGTCAACGTAAGTTTGTTATGGGAAACAACTCCTACGTCACGACGGCGTCAAAATATACGTGACGTTATGCGCAATTTTGGGTTATAATATTGCCCCATGAAAGGCAACCGATCCTTCGAGCTTTTCTAGTATTAATTTATCAGACGTTACAGGCAATATGCATTAAGTTGAAGATATCTATATTTAAAAAGGATGAAAATACAACAATAATGTTATGCGTATAAATGCATCGTGGGAATCGGGGACAGAGCAGAGACTGTTTTTGTCAACTTCAGACATTCGTAGAACGACTTCCAGATATGACTCGGACATGACACTGTCGAATATCAAGCCCTAGATTTAGATTTTGAACTTGAACACTTCGTTATTCCTTAGAAAACGAAATTGCTTAGGGTAGACTACTGTCTTCTCTCCTCTGTTTCGTTTTGCTTTTCTTATAAATATTATAAAAATTGTTCTTCTCTTTGTTTCTCTCCCTCATCAGAATGCATTGCTATATACTACAAAACATACACAACAATATACATATAAACGATATATATATAGAGAGAGGATCTTAAACGAGATCCCATTTCATATAAGATTTATGAAACGAGTTATGAACTATTTTAATTTTGACGAGCCTTTTGGCGAGTTAAAATTAAAAATAATTCATAACGAGTTTCATAAATCTTATATGGAATGGGAACGAGTTTAAGATCCTTTTTATCACATAACATTGCAATCAAATTAGTAAAAATTAATTCAGATGAACATAGAACCGCCACGACGTCAGATACACTTTAGCGCCAAAACGTCATAAAATATGTGATGTCGTAACGTCGCGTCACACACATAACGTTGCGTACAAAAGAGTTCGTGTTCTACCTCTTTACAAAATAGCAGTTTACGCCTTTTTAACAAACCAACAACAATGTTTGGTATAACGTGCATTATTGTTATACGCTGTCACAAAAAATAAGTTTATGGCTCAGATCTGGGTGAATTTGTAATAAATAAAATAGTTTCAGTTAATAAACTTGCGTAGTGTTACAGGTTTAACTCAATCAATCAAAATCGTTCCAGGCTGTATGACACGTGTGTCATACAATAGAATATTAAATGGGTGTTCGACACTGCTAACAGGGGACGTTATGTGATAAATATATATATGATATAATGATATACATACATATATATATTTGATACACACACACACACACGCACGCACGAACGCACGCACACACACACGCATTGTTTTTTAAAAGTTGCGCTCCCAATCTCCTCCCTAATCTCAAATAATGTTTCCGCCCCTAACGCGTGCGTATTTGCTCTAATTTACAGTATCTTGAGCACCGTCAGAGGTATAATGGGGTTTTTCAATGGAATGCTAAGAATGTGACAAACCTAACAGCACAATGCAACACTGTGCATCACTACGCTAGAAGAAGTAGTCTCTCATGCATGCCTTTAATAAATTCGATATTATGTGATCACTGACAGAAAATGATGATGTGTGTTCGCTTACTGTGTAATTAACAAATATTGTCCTCGTGTGTTCGCTTACTGTGTAATTAACAAATATTCTAAATAAATCCTTAGATAGTTTATGTATTAATACGCAAGTTTTGATATACGATCAATCGGTGTTTGTAAACAAAAGGCCGCTTATTCATTTGATGCCCTAAATAAGAAACAATGTTCAGCATAAAGGCAATTTATTATTTATTTAGGTCATACATACCTATTTTATCAGAATTTTACTAAGTCAACTTTTCATCATCTGTTTAAAAGGTTATAACTCGACTTATAATCGTGCTACAAGCAGACGGTATGTGTTTATAGAAAATGTATCTTGTTACTAAAAATAGAACAGTCAGTGCTCGCTGAAGAGCTTGCTCAGAATAAAGTCTACGGAAGCTAATTCGGGCCATATGAGTTAAAATATGTTTAAATATGAAATTGGTAATGAATATCAATTATCTGAAACATCACTGAATGTAAAAAACAAACCATGGAAGTTACATTTACAGCACTTCCATTGCCAATCCATTCCAACACTTACAAAAATCACCGCCCATCAGTGCCTTCATCACTTTGATTTTAACTTATAGTTTTACAGCAATCAAAAACTGGTCATGATATTGCCTGTCAAATACGTAGTACCTAGTTCATATTAATAATTAAATAGCAGTCTGGCTATTCTGGACAAGTCAGAACACTAACGATACATATTCTATGAACACCGTATCTTCTCATGTCGAGGGGATAGGAAAGAACAATACATTCTAGTTCATGGAAACTTAATATAAAGAAGACAAATAACATAGAAATCTATCAAGACGGATGAACTACTTGTAAAAATAATGAATGAACGGGAAATACAGCCGACGATAGTGTGGTTTACATACAGAGTGAATAATGCAAGAAAGAATTTCAGAATATCTGGCGCTGACATCCGCGTTGAGAGAGAAAATCCAATTAGCCTCCATTGTTACCAGAAATAGCAGCATGGACACATATATCCTGCAATATGCATTCCTAAACGTCAGTATGATAGTTCAAGATAATTATTATCGGATAATAAAAGAAAATTACCAATAGTTGGTATCAACACTAAAACTATACATAATGTAGATATATAAGTCGAACAGGACATGTAGCAGTCAAGGACCACAGTCAACCGAAACCACGCATGTACACAAGAACAAGTACAAGAATACATACCAGGGAAGGCACATAACACCACAACAAGGGAAGGCACATAACCATGATAACACCACAAACATAAAAGGGTTAACAATAGGGATACCACCGAGGAATGGCCAGTGGCCAAATAGGCCTCTGGGGTATAAACCAGGTTCTAGGATGCACCAAACCTCACTCTTACATTATTGTCCTTCCAATAATACGGCACAGTGTAAATAAAGAAATCCCAGACATTGTATATCCGCTAACAAACTATACATTATTAATAGGCAACTTAAGTACATGTAAACCACAGAGAATATGATGTATGTATGTGAATTTAAAAAAACAAAAGCCTTGAAAGCCAAAAATCAAGTACTAGTAACCATCCGTTCGTCGTTTGTTACTGTTTTGTTGCATATTATATATGTTGGTCGAAGACTGTGTAAAGAATACAAAGTCTGGCCAATCGCTGTATATAATATATACAGTGTACAGAAGAGTATTGGATAGTCATGCCTTTCTGTTTGTATATACGTTAATTAGTATAAACGTAAACTGTGTTTATATTCTAACCGTTTTTAAAATTACTTGTGTAATGGATGATAATATTGTCTCTCTCATGCACAGACTGAAACTAATTAAATCTGTTATTTACTTTGGTTATTAAAGTTCTTGTATATTGTTTCATACATAAATTGCACTAGAGTGCATCACGTGACAGTGAAATCGTAATTATGGAATCGTTTACAACTGAAATATTCCGGTTTTTCGGTTTTTATGTTCATAGTAGACATTCATTTAGTATTTAGTTCTGAATCATTAGTTCGTCATGCACATATATTGTTTTTGACTTTATAAGAAAGGAGACATTTGGAAATCGCCGAGCACGATAAATACAAAAAAAATATGGCAGTCCCGGTTTGATTGAGACTGTTCGTTTATTTTAGTCGATATACAGAAAGTAGATATAAAAAGTCGAAAAGAAAATGTAGCATTCAAGGACAACATTCAAGCACAAACATTCAGAGAAACAAACTACAGTTACACAGATGAATAAAAGGCAGAGGACTGAAATACATTCTATGAACAAACATTTAGTGCAGTACACGATACATATATCCAATCTTTGCAGTTCAAAATATTACATAGACTTATTTTTACAGATGCAAGATTACATAAATGTGGAATGTCAGTAACCTAACCGTGTACCTTTTGTAATAATTCTAAAGAATCTATCTTACTTTTTTTTATGACTGCATCTTCTCGAGAAATATTCCTAGACGACATTTCTGTCATCTGAATGAATCTGCAGTGTGTTGGTAGAAATCATACCGTAGGAGATCATTCTTGGCACTTCGTGTTTAACATACGTTGTCAATATTATATATATTTTATCTATCTATAAAAAGTATATTTATTCTTGCAAACTGAGAAAATGTCTTCCAATTTATTTGGTTTATATAGAGCAGTTTTTAGAAATATTGAACTGTTCTCAATATACCTCTACCCCTTGCAATAGGTTTATTAAAACAAAGACGGAACATAATTCAGGATATGCTGCAAGAACCGTAACTCTATCTTCATTTAAATTAGAGTTGGCATTCCTATGGGTACTTACTGTACACCCCTTGTCGCAGATTTGTTTTTGTATTGCTACGAACGTGACTTTATACTAGGACTTCCTTTGGATAATTATTTTTCTTCTTCTATAGTTCTTAATATTTATCCTCCACTAAAATTCAAATAAACCTAACGTTTCGGATTATATCACTCCGTTTCCTGATTTACATCTTTCTATTGAAAATGGAGTAGTAATAACTAAAAATTATGATAAGAGAGATGATTTTGATTTCGATATTGTTAAGTATCCACATTTGGATGGGGATATCCCCAATACTGATTATTAAGGCGTGTATTTCTCAGTTAATTCGTTTTGCCAGAGTTCTTAGCCATGTCGAGGACTTCACCCTTCGTAAGATTAACATTACTGAAACACTTCTCCAACAGGTTTTCCGTTACTATAAGTTACGTAAGACTTTTTCTGCTCGACAGCAGAAAATAATAGCAACCTTAAAACACTTCTGCGACAAGGTTTATCACAACGCGTATTTTATACAAACTTAGGAAGATTATCGGTGGTGATAATTTTCATGAGTTATTTATTAAAGTTATTCGAAAATTTATAAACAGAGGTTACGACCGAAGTATTCTGCGGTGGTGGACTCGATGGCAACGTGTTTCTAAATCCTTTAAGGCGGGAACCGTTTGTTGAATATCCTTCACTCCGTTTTGTTGTTCCCTTAACGGGTTTTCCTTGATGCTCTGACTTCGGACGTGTCATCGAGTACATATGAGATTAGCTTCTTACATGTCTAAGGTTTAACTTCCTTTTTTTGATATATCATATACATGAACATTTCTGTGTTTTTTTTTTTATAACACTTATATACGCCTTATTTAAGTTGTTAACACAGCGGGGATTATGTTTTATTTACACTGTCTTGTTATTTAGGGATGATGACAGGGTAAGAGTGAGGTGTGGTGTGGTGCACCCTTGAACCGGATTAAACTCTACGGTGGTCCGTTTTGCCACTTCCCGTTCCAAGGCGGTACCCCTGTGGTCAACCCTTATATGTTTGTGATGTTCTTTTTTACTGAATTTTATCAAATAGCATGGCTTCTGGGTGTGTAACAAGGCCATGACTTATTTAACGAATTACACTAGTGTATTATAGTTGCAAATGCGGACCGAATCACTGTTTGTATATAGTAAAACATGTAGTCCCAATTGCATGGTATATAATATGATATGTTCATACACCTTAAATATGCAAAAGATCTTACATGAGTACTCATTCATTATTGATATATTAAACGAGTTGGCAAAATGATATAATGCGAGGCTCTTGCCGAGCATCATATCATTTTTGCTAACGAGTTAGATTCTATTTATTACATAACTCAAATATCGACTTTTAAAACGTCTCCCCGCGCTAGCAATCAGTACTGTTATTCATTCGATCTTTGGAGATCGCTGAGCCCGATACTTATATTTTGTTATCGGTGGTACATTTTCAATTTATTTTGTTGTCTTACTTAATTTTTGATTCGGTGGTTCCATTACTCCGGCCGATAAAAGTCTCTGGGTATTGTTTAACCACTTATAGGATATGTTGTCTGCTTTTTAATTTAGTCTTGTGGCTGTTACTTGTGATACGCAGGCTTCATAACCGCTGCTCCCAAGTACATTCCATTATGTTTATTTCGCTATCGGGGCATTTAATTTTATTAGATACTGGGACCATACGCCTTACGACATGGGGAAGCATGTAACTCCATGTCCACCGTCGTATGCATGCCATCATCGAGATGGTTTAAATTGTGTACTATTGATTTTATGAATATTGAATTCTGCTCAACCCGGGGCTAGAGGGCGTGAGCGGTAGCTAGCATATTTCACTACCGCTCATAAACAGTCTCAATCAAACCGAGACTGCAATATTTCGTATGTGTTGTGCTCGGCCGTTTCCAAAGGTCCATTCTCTTACAATTTTTTTTATTTATTTTGCCTGTCGCTTTAACACGTAAGAACACGTACATTAACGTGACGTCCATGACGTCATTAAAGTTATTGTTATACCACTAGTTGAATATCAAAATATTGAATGGTGTTATAACACTCCCACACTGCATGTTATGTGATAAATATCATTATCCGAAATCTTACTTTTTAATATGAATGTTAGTAATTTGGTTTAATGTGTCGCATTATTTGTAGCGCGAACATGTTAGAGCCGCGTTACGTAACTGATGTCATGTAAACAACAACACGACGCCATGATTTCTCTTATAAGTTGCCCCCATATACAAGGTAAATTGACATTCAAGTGAAACTATCACGTCTTAGGTGTGTTATTTGATAAATATTATATCATTTTATCTCGTTTATTAAAATCAATAATACACCGTCACTCATATAAGATACTCTATATCTATGATATCAAAATAACCAGTAATGATCATGTTCGTTATGTCATGTTTTCAGGTGTGTGTCAGTATAGTGCATCAGGTATAAAAGAAGAGTTTTCCATGAACAACATCACCATTATGCAGAGTATAGCGTATCCTCCAAATACAATCCTCACCACAGATATTATTGACAGCTACCTGGCCCTGATCAAACAGACAAGCAGAAGTAAGTTTACAAATTGCTCATATCATTAAAATGATAACCTAACGTTTCTGCGTTATATTCTACTTTTTGTAAAACGTGGATGTTATTGCACTATTTTATACTATTTCACGAACATCCGTTGTGGGATAAGCTATGTTTTATATGACGCGGTCTTAAACAAAATTGGTATTCTTCACATTTTCCATATTTATATCAGGAATGTCCGTCTGGTGGTCAAGTGACGCTGAATGAGTTTTTAACTTCATTCATTAAACGTAAAACATTTAAGATTAAGACATTTGGCCTCTTTTTGTTTATTTCAAGCTATACTTCCTTTTTCATGGAAAGTATTTTGTAGTCTTTTCTATCAGGACGTCGTATGTGCAATACAATATATGTCTTTACATGTGTATTCTTGCATTTTAAATATGTAAATATGTCTAGTATGTTTTAGTATGTAGTGCCTGCTTGCCGAGATAAACTATTGAGTGGTATAAAAAAGCAAAGCGCCGTACTAAGTAATAACAACTATGAAACTTGACAAAATCTATACCCTGTCAGACAGAATGTTTTTTATACCTATACATAGAAACATGTTTGCAAATAGTTCACATATATGTGTAGTCCGTGAAATACTAATTTACATTAGTAAAGAAAGATAAAAGTATCGGACAGGGAAAGCAGCATTCAAGGACAACTGTCAACCACAAAACACAAAAACAAACACGCAAACAGACAAACGAGGAAGCAAAAGTAATAAAAAAAATGCAAACGACATCACAAACACAAAAGGGTTAGCAATAGGGCTACCGCCTTGGAACGGTCAGTGGCAACAAAGGCCACTGGGGGTTTAAACCGGTTCTAGGGTGCACTAAACCTCACACTTACCCTACTGTCATCCGACTAAAACAGGGCCTCGTAAATAATGAAATTCCTGCCATGATATAATCTCTAACCAACAAGGCAGCATCAATAAAACACAAATATGCTCTTGTAAATATAATACAATAAAAAACAATAGCCTAGAAAGCCATAATGAAGGTACTCAATGACCTGGCAGAAGCCAGAGTAACAAGAGAATTAACCATTAAGGGCACGACAGGAAAAATCATAGACAAACATCAAACGCCACCGTCCCAATGGGCTTTAGGTAGGCGTCATCATAGGGTCCACAGCCTGTCCGGTCATCGTACAATTAAAGAGGCAAGCATTGTGGCGAACTGTAAAAGGGTCCACCACCAAGCATGAAGTACGTTGCAAAATGATAGGGTCATAACCTCTTTTGATAAACTTTTTAACAAGTTTAACAAAGATAGTATGCAAGTGATCATGACCAATAATCTTACGAAGTTTATAAATCCCATCACCATAGAAGTCAGGTTGTGATAGTCCTTGTCGCAGAAGAGAATTTACATTGATGTATACATGTAATCACCATTTTCACGCTGGTCATTAAGATGTACAAATCATAACAAATCGGTCTATACTCAACCGCTAGAACGAACGCTTTTAGTTTACATGACTTCCTTACCTGAGTTGATTTTGCATTTTGCAATGGATATGCATTATGCAAGATATTGCACGTGTTATACATGAGAAAATGTTAGCTTTTTTATATATTTTTACAACAACATTTAAGTGTATTGTTTTCGCTGACCGTAGACTTTATTGTTATAGATTTTCTTTCAATGTGTATACTTTTATCTACCCTATTTTGTCAATTTGGCATGATAATAGCGAGGTTGTGTACATACAACATCAATTTAACCTAACCTGTAGGCCTTATTGTCAGACAGCAGACACACATCAAACGTCACCGTCCTTTTGGGCTTGAGGTAGACGTCATGATAGTGCCCGCAGCCTGTCCGGTCAAAGACAATCAAAGAGGAAAGCATAGTGGCGAACTGTAAATGGATCCACCACCAAGCATGCAGTGCGTTGAAAATGATAGGATCATAACCTCTTTTGTTAAACCTTTTATGTGTATGAAAGTGATACCAGGGATCTTAAGAAGTTTGTAAATCACGTCACCATAGGAGTCAGGTAGCTGAAGTCAATGTTTCATAAAGCCAAATCGATGAATAACTTCTTCACAAAAACATATGGATAGTTTATTCCCGGAATTGCATGTATCGGCTACCCGATTTAGTTTTTTTTATCATAGAGGCGTTGTCATTTAACATATGTTTTGTCATTTATATACACTAAACCGGGTACAGGTAAATGGCGAATAATTGAGTGATAACAGCGTGGTCTGAATACCTCAGAAATTTAGGGTGTAATTGCAATAGAAAATGGTTTTAATCAATTGTGTATCCGATGATGAGGCCCTCTAGCGTCTGTATGAAGTCAACATTTTAAAACATAGAAGCAGGAGTTTCAGTAGTTATGTTTGTTTTTATTTTTGTTCTAAAACAATGAAATATCAACAAAGTGTTGAATTTAGTTCAGCTAACTTATTAGTTATTTTGTTTTGTTTTCTTCCTCATAAATTACTCAGGCTTCAATTTATATACCTGAAATAATCAGTCATGTAGCATGTTAACAGTAAATAAGCAAGATTTCTATGCATTTGCAATGAACATTTGACGTTGGGAAATAGGTTTCTAAAGCATTGACACTGGTAAGGTAGTGGTCTTGGGGTCAGGTCCGGTTGAAGCTTGATTTTCACCACCTCTTACGTTGTGGGGCGGGATCATCCTGAGAAACTCCAGCATTGGTGAGTAATACAGGGACGAATTTTAGTCTGGTAACTCTATGGCCAAATAATTAGTAAAATCTATGACGAGAAAGAGGATTTTAATTTTGATATTGTTAATTATCCCCAATTAGATAAGGATGTTCCCCGAGCAACTTCTTATGGGTTCTATGTGTCTCAACTTATTCGTTTTTCTAGAGCTTGTACTCGAGTTGAGGAATTGAATATTCGTAATCTTTGTATAACTAAACAGATACTCCAGCAGGGCTACCGTTACCATTAACTTCGTAAAACCTTTGCACAATTTCATTATCGTAACCCTGATCTTTCCAAATAAAAACGCAATTTAAGAACTCTAGATCTTCTCCGATAAGAACTATCACAAGCTGACTTCTATGCTGACGTGGTTTACAAACTCCGTAAATCCTTGGTAATGATCACTTTCATACCGTCTTGATAAACTTGTTCAACAGTTTATCAAAAGAGGTTATGACCCTCTCATTTTGCAGTGGTGCATGCTTGGTGATGGACCCATTTACAGTTCGTCACTATACTTTCTTCTTTAATTGTGCGATGACAAGACAGGCTGTGGATCCTAAGATGACGTCTACCTAAAGTCCTAACGGACGGTGACGTTTGATGTTTGTCTGCAATCGTGTCTTGTCGTACCCTCAATGGTTTATTCTCTTGTTGCTCTGGCTTCTGCCAAGTCATTTTTTACCTTCTTTGTCGCTTTCTTGGCTATTGTATATAGTTGTTCTTTGTTTCTGTGTGTGTCTGTGGCTGGCTATTTTTACTTCTACTTTTGAAGGAGGATGTTTATACATGAAAGCGAAGATGGGATATATGTAATGTGCCTATCCTCGACTTTGACCTGGTTAGATATTTTATCTGAATGACCAGCGTGATTTTGCAATTTTCTTTCGTTAATAAGAGAAATAGACTTCACGTAACTATATGTTAAACCATGATAAAAACAATAAATCTTAATAGCCCTGAATTTGATTATTTAATTACAATTCAATCTGTGCATGAGCTATGATTATTGCTTACAAATGTCAGCAACTATAATTAAAAGTCATTGTGTATGTACTAATATAACTTACTTTAAAAGAGTATGGGAGTGGACCTTTGGAAACGGCCGATGTCTTCAATTGTTTACCTACTGGCGTCTTATCATATTTTCTATTGTATATTTCATTTCGAACTATTTCTGTTTTTGTTATTGTACTATCTAAAAGAGATACATTTCTTTTCAGTAATTTTCATTTGTGTGGACGCAGAACTCCGTAGATTTTTGGTAAGAGCATGCAAGTTCGGGATGTGCAACGGAGAGTTCCTGTTCATCCTCACCACCCTGAGTAAGCCGGAAGGTTCCATCTGGTCCGCTGGGGATGCTGATGACTACTACGCAAAAATGGGTTTCCGTTATTTGATATACGTATGTCTGTTCGTTCCATCAATGATATATTCATATAGTCCTCAAACTACATAACACACAAACTGTCCTTTACATGTTGATATATAGTTTTTGTCCGAATCAGTCTAATCCATGATATAAAACAATGTATAGTATCCTTGAGATTGTGTTCCTTAAGATTAATTTGAAAAAGCATGAAGGAATTCTTTTGTCTCCCCATAATGAATCAGTTTTATATAAACAATGTATTGTGTTGTATAGGTTAAAGACATTATTTAAAATGTCGTTTCTAAATGATATTGTTCATCTCTGTAATACATCAAATCACGACATAATTTGTAAAGGAAAATGATATTGTTCATCTCTATAATATATCAAATAATGAAATAATTTGTAATGGAAAATGCTATTGTTCATCTCTATAATATATCAAATAATGAAATAATTTGTAATGGAAAATGCTATTGTTCATCTCTATAATATATCAAATTACGAAATAATTTGTAAAGGAAAATGCTATTGTTCATCTCTATAATATATCAAATTACGAAATAATTTGTAATGGAAAATGCTATTGTTCATCTCTATAATATATCAAATTACGAAATAATTTGTAAAGGAAAATGATATTGTTCATCTCTATAATATATCAAATCACGACATAATTTGTAAAGGAAAATGATATTTTTCATCTCTATAATATATCAAATTACGACATAATTTGTAAAGGAAAATGATATTGTCCATCTCTATAATATATCAAATCACGACATAATTTGTAAAGGAAAATGATATTGTTCATCTCTATAATATATCAAATTACGACATAATTTGTAATGGAAAATGATATTGTCCATCTCTATAATATATCAAATCACGACATAATTTGTAAAGGAAAATGATATTGTTCATCTCTATAATATATCAAATTACGACATAATTTGTAATGGAAAATGATATTTTTCATCTCTATAATATATCAAATTACGACATAATTTGTAAAGGAAAATGATATTTTTCATCTCTATAATATATCAAATTACGACATAATTTGTAAAGGAAAATGATATTGTCCATCTCTAATATATCAAATTACGACATAATTTGTTAAGGAAAATGATATTGTTCATCTCTATAATATATCAAATTACGACATAATTTGTAAAGGAAAATGATATTGTTCATCTCTATAATATATCAAATTACGACATAATTTGTAATGGAAAATGATATTTTTCATCTCTATAATATATCAAATTACGACATAATTTGTAAAGGAAAATGATATTTTTCATCTCTATAATATATCAAATTACGACATAATTTGTAAAGGAAAATGATATTGTTCATCTCTATAATATATCAAATCACGACATAATTTGTAAAGGAAAATGATATTTTTCATCTCTATAATATATCAAATTACGACATAATTTGTAAAGGAAAATGATATTGTCCATCTCTATAATATATCAAATCACGACATAATTTGTAAAGGAAAATGATATTGTTCATCTCTATAATATATCAAATAATGACATAATTTGTAATGGAAAATGATGTGTATTTCATTTACATTACGGACCTGTCCTTCCTACGACCCGGAAATACCTCTTGACTGGTCTGACACCAGTCGCGGCATTTGTCAAATATATTTATCGAATACATCTAAATGACCAATTAAGTTGACCGAATAAAAAATCAGATGCTTTTACAAGGACCTATTATCTTTTTGGATTAATTCCTGCATGCAAAGAACCATTCGGGTAATCGAAATCAAGTATTTTAAGACGCGTTATAACAAACTAGTAAAAATGCCATAATAAATTAACCGTTTGTTATATTGTCAACAAGTAAAGTTTTCAAACATTGCCTTCTATATACCAAACTATAATATACACACATAATATAGGGTGCAGATATCAAAATCAATAATGCATGAAATTTCTTCATTTGTCATGAAGAAACAGACATTCTATTCAATTCCAACAATTTTGAGGCACAAAATATAAGACTGCTTTGGAGCAGATTTACATGCACAATG